>JFGX01000514.1:0-16711 GCA_000729855.1 Epichloe aotearoae | reverse complement strand
ATATTAGTATATATATATTTAATATAATACTATCTTATAACACTCTTACTAATTATACTAAGCTACTTAAATAAAGTAGAAAATATCTATTATAAATTAGTTATAATATATATATATATAAACTCTATTATTTATATATATCTCTTTATAGCTTTAAGCTATTAACTAAGTTATAATAATATATATATATATTTTCTTATACTAAGGTATATTAGCTTTATATATTAAAAGGAATAGTATATATATACTTAACTTCTCCTTATTATATAAGGAATATATAAGAATATTAGCTATTCCCTTAATCTATTAGAAAGAGAGGTTAATTTAAAGGTATTATACTCTTATAAAAGCTTTTACCTATTCCTATAGGTATAAAATAATAAAGTAATTATTTAGTCCTTATATATAGATATAGTAAATCTACTATTTATCTAGGTTTTAAAGTTAATTAAAGTGCTATTTATATATTATACCTATATCTAGTTAGTATATAATAAATATACTCTTAGTATAAACTTACCTATAAGCTATAACCTTACTAGGTATTATAGAAGCTAGGCTTAAAGGATTAAGCCCTATACCTTATCCTTATAATTAAGGGCTAGATAAATTTACCTTAGGGAATCTATCTTATAATATTATAAGAATAAGGAAAGTATAGGACTTAAATATAACCTCCCTATATAATTATTAGTTAAAACTATAAGCTAGATATTATATAGTAATTATATATATATAAGTTATTAATAATAAAAGATTATAATATTATTTAATAGCTAAAGATAATGCTTCTTTAATGTCCTATAGAATGCTTTTTAGAGATAGGGGTATATAAGTATGTGTTTTATATATAGTAAGTATAAGAAAAGGGAACCTTTTTATATTAAAAGGAATAAAAAGTTATATTTAACCTTACATTTATAGATCTTAAGGTTCGCTTAGTTTATATATATTATTTACGCTAGTTAGCTCACTACGTGGCTATTACTAGTACTCCAGCTGCTTAGTCAAAAGGGAAAACCCTGAGATGGGAAGAAAAACCCTCCTGCGTCTGTGTTCGGGCCGGCGCCGCCCCTGTTAGCTTAGTTTATATAATAAAAGACTATATTTTATTAGTATATACCCGCTATATACATAGTATATATATAGACTATAGTGCTTTTGCTTTAACTAGGAAATATCCTAAAAAAAGCAGCGCTCTCTACCACTAGTCCTAGGGGGACTAGTACTATATATTACTATATATTTAAGATATATAATATCTAAAGAATACCTATTAACTTAATATTTTATGTATAATCTAGTATTAAGGCCTTAAGGGCACCTAATAAAGAACTCCTATATAAAATTAGTATAGGAGCCTTATATATAAAGCTTATTACTTATATCTTAATAACTAATCTAAGCTATTTACTATTCTTTATAATAAATTAGCCCCTTATTCTTATTACTATTTATAACTAGCTAATATAGTAAATAGTCCTTCCCTTTCTAAATTAAGAGATAAGTAATATAAGCCCTATTATAAGGATATTAGTAAATAATACATATAGGGACTTTATATAACTTACTACTCTATCTTTCTCTTTAGTATTTTATTAATATCTACGGTTTTTAAATAGCTAGTATATATAGTTCTTATATTACTAATAAGCTTTATATTAAATTCTTTATTCTACTACTTACTATACTTAATAAGCATTAGTTTAGTCTAAGGGCAAATCTTAATCCCTATATATATATAACTTATACGCTAAAATTAGCCCTCTTATTCTATTATTAGGAAATAGCTCCTAGGTAAATTAGTAAACTAATATATAGGTATAAAATATATATTATATATAAATAGTAGCTTAGGGGTAGTCTTATTTATCTTCCTAAAGTAAGTAAGATAGAATTAAATCTAGTATATGCTTAGCTTAAGTTAGGACTAAATTATAAATCTATATACTTATAATACTTACTTACTTTTAAATAATTTCCTTTATATTATTCTTACCTATAATATTAATATTATAATTAAGTACTAGGATTATATAAAGGATACTATTTACATAAGCCTTAGGATAGCTAGGCAAGGCAAGGTAATTAATAATATACTATATATTAATTACACTTTTACTACTCTTTATAATTATAATACTAGTGGCATTAATTATAAACTCCATAGAGTAAGCATATATTACATTATATTTATAAAATATGCTTACCTAAGGTATATTAAAATAATAATAAATTAACATAGATTCTTTAGGAGTATCCTATAAAGTATTTAGTAAATACTTAGTATATATAGTATATTATAAGGCCCACTCATAACACTAGCGCACTAGTGCACTACCTAATAGGCGCACTATATCCTAGGGCTAGGTTTATATAATACTAGTAAGCTACTAGCTATAAGCTAGTAACTTATATATATAATACACTTAGACCTAGTAAGCTTTAGTTAATATATAAGTGCCCCTATACCTTTTACCTAGCTATCTCTTATTTTTATAATTCTAAAGCTTCTCCTACTAGCTACCTAAGAGTAATATAAGGAAAAGAACTATATAATTTACTAAAGTAATACTATATATTAACTAAAACTAGATAAATAAGGGTAATACTATAGGTAAGAGTATACTATACTTAGTAAGGACCTTAACTAAGACTAAACCCTTTATTACTAAAGAAAAAAAGGTAGTAGTTAAAGAGTAAATTACCTAGCTTAAGTAACTTAAGAAACTATAAAAATAGGAATAGGAACTTATTAACCTATTATAACTTAATAAAGGAGAGAAATAAGTAAAAAGGGGCTAAAAAGCTAGTATATTCTTAAGTTTTAGTAGCTAAGAGATTAAAGTCTAGAATATTACTAACCTTTAATACCCTATAAATTTATAGAAGTATAAGATATAGTTAAATAACCTAAACTATACCTTTAGAGAGGTAAAGAAGAAGTACTAATATAATAACTAAAAGATTCTCTTTATACTTAACTATATATATATAAACTATTAGGTAAGATAAGACTAATATATTAAGAAATAACTAGCTAATAGCTAGGATTACCCTAAAGATAACTAGAATAAGTTCTAGGCCTAGACCCTTATATTACTTAAGGACTCTATAAACCATAATATATAGATAGCTATATAGCTAGAGAATATAAAGTAATAAGAGGGTTAGAGCCCTATTAAATTTAGTATTTTCCTAGATTTACTAGAGAAATACCTTAAAAGAGCTATAGAAAAGACCTAAGCCCTTATATTCTTTATAAAACTACTCCCTAACCTATAGGACTATATTAACTTATATTTATCTATTACTGTAAAGGGCTTAGGCTTTGCCTAAGCATAAGCCGTACTGCACGTAAGGGGGAGGCAGATAGGGGTAGCTAGGGTATGAAAAGGGGGCTAACATAAGGCAGCTAGGGGGTATAAGGGGCACCACTAGGGATAGCTTCCTACCCTTTTCTTCTTCCTTTCTTAAGCTTCTTAATATTATACTAACGCCCTACCGTAGTTACCTAGGGGCTAGTCCTTAATAATTAAGAAGCTTCCTTTAGTCTAAAAAAGAAGGCTACTAAATAATAGAAAAAGGGAAATAATAATATAACTAATAGACATGCTTTAACTAGAACACTAGCCTAATCTAAGGACTATAACCCCCCTATCTAAGGCTATATTACCACTAGAGGCTTATAATACCTAGTTTAAAACACTTTAACTTATACTAGAATAGTAGGTAAGAGTAATTAAGAACCTATAATAATATATACACGTAAACCTAAAGCTAGTAACTTAACTAGCTTTCCTATTAAATACTCCTATAAAGCTAATAGTCCCTAACCTAGACTCTACTATACTACCCTTAGGCCTAGGTTTACTACCCCTAATATTATAAATCTAATAAAAACTAATCCTAATAGGTAACCTATATAATAGTAATAAGATTATATTTACTACCTAGAAGATCCTAATATAATATAAACTAAAGGTAGATAAGGACTTTATTAGGACCTAAAAGGATTAATAGATATTTATTTACTAGAACCTATTACCTAAGGTCTAGGCCTATATAGCTATATACTTTAAAGTAGGCTACCTTAGTAACTATAACCTAGAGGCCTTTCTTAGCTATTTAGAAACCCTATATATAGACCCTTATAAATAGAAAATAGCCCTAATAGAGCTTAATTAAATAGAATAAGGGGTAGGAGAGGTATTTACTATATTTTTTATCTACTTTAAATAGAAGCTTTCTTTAGTAAGGGGGGCTTATTAGACTAAGGACATTAAGCTAGCTAAGCTATAATATACGCTTAATAAATATATAAGAGAGACCTCTATTAGCAGAGGAGTTAGCTAAATAGAGTACTATATAGCGGTTACCTAATACTATAGTATAGTAGTAAATATTAAGTCTTTAGCCTTAGAGGAAAAATATTAGAACTAGCGCAGGCCCTAGCTAGCCTAGCCTACACCTTAATAGGTAGATTATAAGGGTAATACGCTAATAATAGGGATATATACTATAATAACCTAGTAGAATAAGATAAATAAGAAGGATAAGGGCCCTAAGAAAAATATAAAGTAGCTAAGGGCTAAATAGGTAACTAAAGTAGAGTTAACTAAGCACTACTAGGAAGGATACTACCTATATTATAAATCTAAGGATTACTATATTTAGGAGTATACCTTCCTCCTACCTTACTAACTAAAGATCTAAATTAATATATATAGAGTAAACACAGATAGCGTAAATAAGGGGGCTATAACTAATACCTTAGAAAATAAGTAGCCCCTAAGCAAAGCCTTATATAGGGGCAGAGGGGCTAGCTAGTAGCTATAGATTTAGATAAGTATAGCTAGTATATAAATGTAGATAAGGATATAGAATAATATATAGACTAACTACCTTTCTTAATTCTAGTACTTTTTAATATATATTTTTATATTAATATCTAGATTAATTATAGCTATAATTACTATAGTGCTATAAGTAAATTAGTAGTAAGGCAGCTTAGCCTAGAGCTTATATAACTACTAAAATATAGGTAAGTCTATACTATAGTAAAAATAAAGAGGAGGGGGATATAATAAAGGGAAGACTCCTCCTTTATTACCTATATAGTATATGCTAGAATTAATATTAATAGCTAGGAGTTATTAGTATATTTATATATTATCCTAGGCCTTACCTAAGATATAATATTTAGGATACTATAGCTAGAACACTATAAGGTAGTAATTTATATAGTAGAATAGTAGCTAGTTATTAGGGTAGCAGAGGGCCTTTATATATCTAAGGCTACTAAGTAGGAGGGAGAACCCCTAGTATAGGGGATTATTAGATCCTTATACACCGTAGAGGTATAATAGGTATAATAGACAAAGAATACTATAATAAGGTTTATTACTATAAGCCTTAAGGAAATAATAATAATACTATAGATTATAGTGCCTAAAATAACACTAAATAGTCTAGATATAGCTATAGTACTAGAGGAATTAGTAGACTTTATAGACCTTTTTAATAAGGCTAAGGCTAATAGCCTACCTCCCTATAGGGGTTCTCTTAATTACTATATATAGTTATATAAGAACTTAGATAGGTCCTAACTAGCACTCCTATAGGGGCTATTATATAATATACTAAGGGACTAGCTCTTAGAGGTTTAGCGCTAGATTATAGACCTTATAGATAAAGGATAGATCTATACTAGCTCCTTATTAGCTATAGCTCTAGTTTTTCTTATTAAAAAATTAAATAGGGGATAGCGTTTCTATATAGACTATTACGCACTTAATAAGATAATAGTATAGGACTACTACCTACTCCTATTAATTAAGAAAACCCTATACTCCCTCTCCTAAGTACACTAGTTTATAAAGGTAAATATTTATATAGTGTTCTATAAACTATAGATAGCTAAGGGTAAGGAGTACCTTATAGCCTTTTATATAAGGTTTAGGTTATTTAAATAGCTAGTTTATCTATTTAGCCTAGCTAGTACACTAGTAACCTTCTAATACTATATTAATAAATCCTTAGGGGATATATTAGGAGATTTTATAATAGTATATCTTAATAATATCTTAGTTTATTTAGGGGGGTTAAGGAAGGACTATATAGCAAAGGTTTAACTTATACTAAGGCGCTTAAGGGCTATAGGGTTATACCTTAACCTTAATAAGTCTATATTTACTATAAAGGAGGTCTAATACCTAGGGTATATTATTATAGCAGGCTGTTTAATCTGTCCTAATCTAGCGAAGGTAGTAGCTATAAGAGAATAGGCAGTACCTATAAAACTATAGGGGGTCTAAAGCTTTTTAGGGTTTATAAACTTTTACTATAACTTTATTAGGAACTTTTTAGAGTTAGTAACACTACTTATATAACTTACTAAGAAAAATACCCCTTTCTATTAGGAACTAGAGGAGAATAATGCTTTTAAGAGATTAAAAGATGCTTTTATTATATATCTAGTCCTAGCATAATAAGACCTAGACTATCCTATAGTAGTAAAGGCTAACTATTTAGGCATAGCCCTTAGTAAGTGCCTTTTATAATAAGGACCTAATAATATAATATACCTAGTTACTTACTACTCCGCTAGCCTTATAGCTTTATAAAAGAACTATATAATCTATAATAAGGAATTATTAGCTATTATCTTATACTTAAAGGCATAGTTAGTAGAGTTATAAGGTATTTCCTATCTATTTACTATTTATATAGACTATAAGAACCTAGAGCACTTTATAACCCTAAGGTTAATATTAGAATAGTAGGCCTAATAGGTAGACATACTTATACTATTTAATTTTTATCTATGCTATAGGCCTAGTATATAGGCTTAATAACTAGATACTTTATCTTAAAGGGAATAAGACTAATAAGGAGTAACTTTAAGAATAGGATAGGTCTTATAACCCCTTACTATTATATAGCTATTACTATTACTAGGAGCACACTAGAATAAGTCTAATATAGAGCTACACTAGTTACATATGCCCCTACCACTAGTAAGGGAGGCTCTCTTTACTAATAAGCATCTCTAGGCTCTCTAGGACTAGGCTATTATATTAGATCCTATATATAGTATCTAACTAAGGGCTATTTAGGAAGGTACCTAGAGGTTTCCCCTAGGGGTAATAATAAGAAAGTAGGTAGTAGACTACTCTATAAGTGCCTATAAAGTGCTTTAATTTTAAAAGTGTATATAGGTCCTAGCTTAGGAGCCCTTATAATAACCCTTATATAATAGTACTATAACTTACTAGTAGCAGGATACCTAGGCTATAATACTATATTCTAGATATTATAGTAATAGTTTATTAAAATAGGATATTATAGGATATTACTAGGTTTATTTATAATTACCACTATATTAGTAGTTATAAGAGCTATTAATAGCGCTAGGGCTTACTAAAGCCCTTACTAATTCCTAACTAGTTCTAGTTATAGATCTTTATTAACTTTATAATAAACCTACTAGTATTATCTCTAGAGAGGCTATAGTACCTTATAGTAATTATAGATAGACTCTTAAAGTTTATATAGTTAGAGGCTATAACCTCTATTAGGGCTAAGGAGTGTATAGAATAATTTAAGATAATTTAGTAAAGATTTAAAGGGTTTCCTTAGTCTATTATTATAGATTAAGAATTAGACTAGTTAGAGAAGTTCTAGATAATATTATGCTCCCTAGTAGGGATTAACTAGTTACTTTCTATATTATATTACCCCTAGACTAATAGTAGTATAGAATAGGTAAACTAGGAAGTGTAGGTAATCCTATATATAATAATCTCCTTCTTATAGTATAACTAGCCTAAATACCTTACTGCTTACTAACTTATAATAAATAATAGGACCTCTTTAGTTACTAGGGTAAGCTTAAATAGATTACTTTATAGTTATAACCTAGAGCCTATCTAGTCCTAGCCTAACTATTCTACCTCTATAACTATACTAAAGGGTAAAGCTATTTAATTCCTAAGTTACCTCTAAGAGAGTACTCTCTTAGCTTAGGCTATAATAGCTTATATATAGTAATAGCAATAGAATACTATATTAGCATTAAGATACCTAGTAGAATATTTCTAGGTTAGGGATAAAGTGTAGTTATTACTTAAAAATATTAAAATAAACTATTCTTTAAGGAAACTTAACTAGGTAGCTACTAAGTATATAGTTATAAAAGTGCTATCTTTACTTATAGTCTAGTTAGATATACTAAAGGGTATCTATCTAGTTTTCTATATTAACCTTATTAAAAGGATAGTAAAGGATTTACTTTCTAGCTAAAAACTATAGGACTTATACCTAGGTCTAGAATAAGTCCTAGTAAAGGATAATAATAAACTTATTAAGGAATATTAGGTAAAATAAATCTTAGTAGCTTAGAATACACTAGGATAGGGTAGGAGATAGAATATCTTAGTTAAGTAGGTAGGGTACTTATAACTAATATAGAAACTATTAGAGAGTATAGATAAGATAAAAGCCCTTAATAAATTTAAGGTAGAATAAGGTAATATATAAGTTAATAATAGACTAAATTAATTTTAGAAAACTTATTTACTTATAGAGACTTTTAATAGTAGCTAAGGCATAAATATACTACTACCTGCTATTACTTAGGCATTACTACTATCCACTATATTATAGATATTACTTAGTTCCCTAAAGGAACTTAGGTTAATAGGCTCCTCCTCCGCTTAGGGACTAGTTAATACTAACCTATATATAGGAGGGGTATAGGTAAATATATATAGTAGTTAGAGCTACTTACTATAGGTACTACCTAGGTTCTAGATAGTATAATTAAGAGGTATAAAATAAGTATATATAGGAGGGGCACTAGCTAGAGATATACTTAGAGAGCTATAAAGAGAGGGACTACTAGTCCTAGCTAGGGGCTAGCTAGCTCTAGAGAAGTAAGGGGTATATCTATAGGTAAGACTTACTTTAGAAATAAGTTAGGAGTACTATTAATAATAATAAGAAGGTAAGTTATTACTTACTTTAATATATTAAAGATAGCGCTAGTTACTACTATAGTAATAAGAAAAAAGCATATAAAGGAGGGCTATAGACTGCTTATAGAATTCCTTATATATAGTAGTTAAGCTACTAACTACCTACTAATTTTACTAGAATAAAACACTAGTAACCTACTATATAGAATTCCCTATACTATAGCTAGCTAAGGGACTAGCACTAATATATAAAGTAATATTAAGGCTAGTTATATTTATAGTAAGTAAGTTTATAAATAGAGAGGGCCTAAGAGCTAAATAAACTAGTGCTAGATTAAATTAAGCCTAGTTTAGTAAAGCAGTCTACTAGCTTATAAGATAGCGGAATTTCTAGGATAGAATAGGCATTTTCTTCTTAGTATCTAAGGTCTTTAGAACACTAGGGATAAGAATATAAGTGCTTATAGTAATTTTAGCTTTAAGGTCCTTAAGGGCATATTAAAGTTAGGGATTAGTAAAAAGGAGCCTAGTTAACTAGATATAGGTAATATAATTCTACTAATAAGAAGGATAGGACTCCCTACTTTTAGAGGGGTAATAGTTTAAAATACTAGTAATAAGGGATTATTTAATACATAGCCTATATAGGCACTAAACTAATATAGGAGTAGTATACTACTTATTATTAAAGTCCCCTTTTATAAGGAACTTACTAATAAAATAGGCTAGGGGCATTATAGGCCTAGTTAGGGAAGCGAAAGGAATAAGCAGATTATAAGGTATATCTAATAAGTAAATAATTAATAGTAAGATAGGATTAAGGTAATAAATTAAGAAGGTATAATAGAACTATAATATTTAGAGAATATATTATATAAGGGAAGGTAAAGCTATATAAGGGAAATAAGTAAGATATTTATATAAGGGATTTACACCTATATTAGGTAAGTTATAGATAGGTAGGGGTAGGGTAGTTATTATTATAATAAACAGAGGCTAGCGGGGCGGACGCGTTATGCACACCACTAAATAATAGGTAAGGGCAGGGCTAATATTATTATAATAATAAAGAGGGGCTAGGTAAAACACATATTATAGACTTATAAAAACAAGGGGGATTAGCTAGGACGTATTATATACACTACTAAATAATAGGTAGGGGGCAAGGCTAATGTTATTATAATAATAAAGAGAGGCTAGGTAAAAAAGAGGTAAGAAACCTATTAGAAGGAATAAGGGGGAGACCTATAGTTAATAGGTAAGTAAGGGCATATATAAAGGGCTTAGGCTTTACCTAAGCATAAGCTATACTACATATAAGGGGGAGGTAGATAGGGGTAGCTAGGGTACGAAAAGGGGGCTAACATAAGGCAGCTAGGGGGTATAAGGGGCACCGCTAGGGATAGCTTCCTACCCTTTTCTTCTTCCTTTCTTAAGCTTCTCAATATCATACCAACGCCCTACCGCAGTTGCCTAGGGGCCAGTCCTTAACAATTACTAAAATAACCTAAGAAGAGGTTATATAACTTACCTAGTAATTCTAGGAGGTAATATTAAAGAATAAGTAAAAGCTAAGTAACTTAGGAGATAAGGGCCTATATAAAGCTCCTTAATATCCTAGATATAATTCCTTATAAGGCTATAGGCCCTATAAGGATTAAAAGGATAAGGATAAAGAAAAGACCCTAGTTACCTACCTAAATAATAATAAAACCTAGGATAAGAGGTAGTATTATAACTATAGTAGTATAGAATACCTTTTCTATAATTATAATAAGCTAAAGAAAAACTAGTAAGAAGGCTAGGGAAACTTCCTAAGGTAAAAGTAAATACCCTTACCTTTACCTTAAATACCTAAATACTAGTAAGGTATTAATTTTATATACTAGTTATTATTTATAGGTATAAAGATATTAAAATAGTAGCTAATCTAGATAGTTACGCTAAGATTAATATTATTAGCACTTAGTTTATATAAGTATATAAGCTTAATAAGGCTAAGGCTATAGCACTTACCCTTAAGGTAATAAGGGCCTTTATAGTCTCTTAATATAGTATTTATAAAGTACTTATTATAATTAAAGACTTAAGGGGTAAAGAAA
Organism: Epichloe aotearoae; assembly: GCA_000729855.1. Classification (NCBI taxonomy): domain Eukaryota; kingdom Fungi; phylum Ascomycota; class Sordariomycetes; order Hypocreales; family Clavicipitaceae; genus Epichloe; species Epichloe aotearoae. The sequence goes on along the minus strand of JFGX01000514.1, from coordinate 5,631 downwards.
AAAACCTTAAGCTACTATATATAGCTATTAATAAAAACCTAAGAGTTAAGGGAAGCCTTATATTAATTAGAATATATATACTTATAGAAGAATATATATACCTTTATTTATATTTATAAGAATAGTAGTTTAAGAATAGAAAAGTAGCCTTTTTACTACTAAACCCCTATAAGTTTATAAAGGTAATATATAATAAGACTATTATATATACTATTATAGGGGTTATAGAAAATAAGTTTATCCCTCTTAAAGATAAGAAGAAGGTAAAAGTATATAAAACTATTAAGAATATCCTAAAGAAACTATATAAGTTCTAAGATATATTTATATTAGATAAGGTAAGGAGCTTACTATTAAGAAAGATAACTAACTATATAATTAACCTTATACTTAGGGCTATACCCTTATATAGACTAATTTACCCTCTTTCCTAAAGTAAACTTAAAGAGCTCTAGGAATATATTAATAATAACCTAAAGAAAAGCTAGATAAGACCCTCTAAGAGCCTTATAGGTATACCTATTCTATTTATACTAAAGAAGGATAGGATACTCTAGCTATATATAAATTACTAAGGACTTAATAAGGTAATATAAAAGAATTACTATACTCTCCCCCTAATTTTAGAGATCCTTAACTAATACTAAGGGGCTTATTTTTTCTTAAAAATTAATATTAAGGATATATATTACTAAATCTATATTAAAGAAAGTAATAAATAGAAAATAGCTTTTTATATATACTATAGATACTATAAATACCTTATAATACCCTTTAGGTTAACTAATACCCTAGCTACTTTCTAAAGCTATATTTATAAAGCGCTTTATAGGCTAGTTAATACTATTTATATAGTATATCTAGATAATATTCTTATTTTCTCTAAAATATAAGAGAAATATACTATATATATTAAGAAGATTTTAGAGTATATAAGGTTAGTAAAGTTATATATAAAACTTTCTAAGTATTCCTTTTACTAGGAGTTAGTAAAATTCCTAGGGTTTATCCTATTAGTTAATAGGATATTAATAGATATATATAGAGTTAATATAATCTAGGAATAAAAGAAACTTATAAGCTTTAAAGATATATAGTCTTTCCTTAGATTCTATAACTTTTACTAATAGTTTATTTATAAATACTCTAGAATAGTAATATCCCTTTATATATTAATAAAAGGTAGTTAAAATAGTATTTAGACTAGGAGGTTTATATTTAGAGTAAAGGAGTAGCTAGTATTTAGCTAGCTAAAAGATACCTTTTAGTAAGTGCCTTTTCTCTAATATTATAACCTAAGTTAACTAGTATATATTAAGATAAATACCTTAGTCTTTATAATAATAAGATTCCTATCTTAGTAAGATAATAAGGGTTATTAGTATTTAGTAGCCTTTTAGTTAAGGAAGTTTATAAATACTAAATATAACTATAGTATAGCTAATTAAGAGTTATTTACTATAGTAAAGTTATTTAAATACTAGTAATACTATATTAAAGGTATAAAGATACTAGTAAAGGTCTATTTAGACTACTATAACTTATAAACCTTTATAAGGTAGTAAAAGTTAAATAAAAAGTAAGTATATTAGTATATATTCCTTTACCCTTTTTATTCTATAATTAAATATAAACTAAGGAAGAGTAACCCTATAAATACACTATTAAGAAAGTCTAATTATAAGAGTAAACCTATATTAAATAGGGCACTTTTACTAGAGCTTTAGAAGAAAATAGTAGTTACTAAAGTAATAGAAGAAAAAATACTAATATATTAAAGAAGTTATAGTATAGCGCTAGTCTTAAAACCTATAAAGGTAAGAGTAGCCTAGGTAAAAGGCTAGTTAGCTACTATAGATTTAGTAAAAGGTAAGCTAAATAAGGGTAATTTTAAGGAAAAGGTAGTGTGTGTCTAAGATATTAGTATAGTATAAGAGATCTAGGGGGCTATTATATTACTAGATCCTTACTAATCTAGGCTAAATAAACTATTAGTATAATTACTATAGAAAGTATAGGACTAAGATCTAGATTTATAAAGGTAAGGAGATAAGGTTAACTCCTTAGTAAAAGGAAAGGGAAAAGCTAGTCTATAGTTATATAGTATAAGGGGTTTCCTAATATATAAAGCCTAGGTAGTTATTCTATAGGAGCCTATCTTATAATAAAAGCTCCTATAGCTATACTATAATAATCCACTAGTAAGTTACTTTAGGACTAAGTATACTCTTAAGTAATTAAAGTATTACTTTTAATAGCTAGTAATAAGTAAAGCTATTTTAGACTATATATCTAGTTATAGGGTATACTAGTAAGTAGTAGCTAGAAGGTATTACCTATATAGGACCCTTAAATTACTACTAATACTAAGGTAACTATAGGTAAAAATCTTAATAGATTTTATTATAAGGCTACTACCTATATAGCTTAGTTACTAAGAGACTAATATAATCCTAGTAATTATAGACTAATTTACTAAGTACTCTATCTTCCTCCCTATAGCTACTATAATTAATATAGCTAAATTAGTAAAATTAGTAAAATTATTTTATAAGGAAATTAAGCTTTAATTTAGAGCACTAGAGGGTATTATATCTAATAGAGGGTTAGTATTTATAAGCTAATTTTAGTTAGATATATACTACTTATTATATATAAAGTAAAGGCTTTTAATAGTGTTTTACCCCTAAACTAATAAGTAAATAAAGAGAATAAATTAGGTACTAGAGTATTATCTTTACTACTTTATTAAGGAAAACTAATAGATATAGCTAAAGCTACTCCTAATAGCTTAATTTATATATAATAATACTATAAATAAGACTATAGGCTACTCCCTAAACTATACCTTTATAGGCTATTTACCTAAGTTTTACCTAGCTTTTAAGGGTAAGACTAAGGGGGGGGAGGTACTAGAAGCTTATATATATATCTAGAAATTATATAAAGTTAGGGAGAAGATAGAATATAACTAGATAAGGGCTACTAAAATATAGGTAAAATACTATAATTAATAGCACTAGCTACTAACCCTAAAAAGAGGGGATTTAGTACTCCTATTAGTAAAGAATATTAGGCTTAAAGAGGTAAAATAAAAGCTAATCCCTAAATTTATTAGGCTATTTTAAATACTTAATATAGTAGGTAAATAAGCATACTAACTAGCACTACCTAATAAATATAGCTAGCTATATAATATATTCTATATTAGCTTATTAGAGCTATAGAATTACTAGGAAAACACTATAGATAAGGAAATACTAATACTAGACCTTAAAGATAAAGATAATAAGTTTAAAGTTAAAGAAGTTAAGGACTATAGGAAGATATAGAAAGGTAATAAATACCTAGTAAAATAAAAAAGCTAGCCTAGTAAATATAACTAATAAGTCCTAGTAAAAGATATAGAAAGCACCTAATATATAATTTAAGCCTTTTATTAAAGTAAAATAAGTAAGAAGTATAGTAAGATATAAGTAAGTTATAGGTAATAAGGTATAAAGTTACTATAGAAAAGGCTTAGCCTTATTAGCTACTATTATACTTTATTTAAAATAATCTTAGATTACTTACTAAATTATAAAAGAAATTATCCCTATAAGGAAGGGAGGGATAGGGGAAACCTCTCTATAGTAGCCCTTATATATATTAAAACTATACCCTTATAAATAAGATACTTAGCCTTATTCTTATCCCCTATAATTACCTCCTATATTACTAGGAAAAAGCAGTGCTTTACTATGCCCTAGGGTATAAACCCTAGGTTATAGAACTATAAGTATAAAGTTATCTTTACCTTTTAGGTAGTAATAAGATTATAGTAATTTAGCTATAGAAAGATTAGTAAATAGGTAGTAAAATAGAATAAAATACTTACTATCCCTAGGATAAAACCTAGGAATATTATAACTAGAAGTTACTACTAAGATATAATATATTAGTTATATAAAACTAATATAGCCTACCCTAAAATATAAGTAAAAAGCTAGTAAATATATAAGGAAAAGATAGACCTAGTAGACCTTAGTAGCCCTAGTTAGCCTAAATATAATATAGTAAGCTATATTAGTGTAATTAAAACCTAGGATTAGGTTTAAATAATACTTAGTAAAGTAGAAGTAAGTTACTTCTAAAAATATATAGTCTTTAGGGTTCTCCTTAACCTTACTACTAAGAGTATTTATAAGTCCTTAGACCTAATTTAGGATAGCTAAAAGATTAAGGAAATTACCTTTTATTATAGGTATTACTTATAGAAATATTAGTAATAAGGAACTAAAAGACTTAGGAAAAGTAGTATACTTACTATATTATATATATTACTATGCTTTACACACTAAAGATAGTGCTTTAAGTATTTCCCCTTAATAATAGTAAATATCTTATAAGGAAAATAGTAGTTAATTTATAGGAGTTTAGGCTTAAATAAAGGGCTTTTCTTAAAGTCTATATACCTAGTATATAAATAGTGTATATAACTATACTCCTTTAAGTAAATAGTCTTAGTATTTATAATAAAGGTATAGTAATTAATAAGGGAAAAGTTATAGTAACTAAAGGTATAATAATATTTTAAGAAAAGTTTACTATATTTATAAAAGGAAAAAGTGTCACGACTTCGGTCGTAGGTGAAATAAACAGAGTAAAGGCTAAGATACATAGTCGCCACTAGATACATACTACCTAGCTAGTAGTATGTAAAGGTCTTAAACTCTAACCTTCCACATATAATATAGGTAGTCTTCGCTAAATACCCCACTAGTGTGTATATAGCTATCTAGTGGCTAGCTAGGCTCTTAGTTATATATAAGACCTAAGGTTTATCTAAGGCTTTATTATATAATTACCCTATCTCTAACCTCTATGCTCCTAATATACTACCCCCTTAATATATAATTATCCTTAATTAAAAAAACTAGTTACTTATCTAGTGTAAAAACACTATATACTCTTATAGATAATAACTAACTTAATAGGGGGTTAGGGTTTATTATAACTCTTTATAGGGTAATGTATTACTAAATAAATAATAATCTTAATAATATTAGGTTATAAATATTTCCTTACCTTATTTATTAACCCTAAATAGTAATAACCTTACTACTTTAATATAGTAAAGTAAATACCCTTAGGTATTATATAACTAATTCTAAAAGGGTAAACTACCTATATTAATTTTTATAATTAGATTAAATAAATAGGGTACTACACACTATTTAATTAAATAAAGTTATTTATAAATACTAGGGTAGTTATATTAATCTTACTATAAGTTTATAGCTAGTATATATATCTAATAGTAGTAGCTATAACTATAAATATTATAATTCCTAGATTAGCTATATATAATATATAGATTACTTAAGGGGTCTAGGGTTAATATAAAAAAACCTATTTTTCCCCCCTTTTATATACTTCCTTTTTTCTATATTCTCCTTAAATATTATAAGTTACCCTTATACACTTAATAATAGCTTTATAGCTACTATTATAAGGTAGTTACTAATATTCTATAGCGTTATTTTATTATTCTTATTTACTATTATTTATCCTTACTATAATTATTAGTTTCCCTTTCTTTTTACTTATAGTTTCCCTAGTCTATTATTACTAACTTACTACTAGCTAACT
>JFGX01000513.1:0-16715 GCA_000729855.1 Epichloe aotearoae | reverse complement strand
CAAGGCCACTTTACATGGCGATAATCTGAGCAACAACCACGGCAACCAGACCAGTCAAGCCAAGAGCCAGGACAGAAGCACCAGCGTTTACGGGGGTGGTCGGGATAGCAGAAGAGCCAACGGGAGAGCTGGCCCAGCTGTTGGTTGGAATGGCTACACCACCGGTAGCTCTGGTCCAGCTGTTGACAGGGCAGACAGTCGTGTACACAGGGATCACCTCGGTGGTGACCTCGCCCTCGGGGCAGTCGACCACGTATGGGGGGCAAGAGGTGAGTGTGTAGATCTTGGTGGTGTAAACGGTGCTGGTGGTCAAGAGAGGAGCCTCGGTGGTAGTAGGCTCGGGAACATGAGCAGTTTCCGCCACGGGGCACACCGTGGTATACAGAGCAATCGTCTCCGTCGTGACGTGGCCCTTGGGGCAATCGGTTACGGTAGGGGCACACGACGTAACTGTGTACGTTTTGGTAGTGAAGACGGTGCTCGTGGTCAGGGAAGCAGGCTTGCTGGTCGTAGTTGAGTTGGACCAGTTGGTGGTATTTGAATTGGGCCGATGGAAAGTAACAGAGGAAGTCATGTCATTTTTAGAGGCAGAAGCGATGCCGGTCACGTCGGCGGTAGCGGCAGTAGCGGCAGTAGAAGTGGCCGTGGTAGACACCTTGTTGCAGTCATACTGGAGCGCGTCAAGAGCGGCCTGGACATACGACTTATTTTTCGAGTCCTTGTTATCCAGACCAAACTTGGCATCCCACAGGGAAATGCCACCAAAGTTTCCCTTACCCTTGGTCTGGCAAGCAAGCTCCTGGAGTTGAGCAGGAGGAATGTACCCCGAACCAGCAGCCTCGGTGCTGGCTGGGAGACCGACGAAGATCTTGGCGTTCTTGCTCTTGCCCCCTGAAATTCGAGATACCCACTCGTCGTAGGAGAAGGCATCGCCATGTGTATTTCCAGGGATGGCGTCACAAACTGGGTTGTTGTAGAACTGGATGAAGAGAGCGTCAAGTTTGGTTTCGTTGATCAAATAGTCGAGGTGGTTGGAACTGGTGACGCATTGAGGAGCAGCAGTAATGAATAGATCGTTACTCTGCTTGCGCCAGTAGTTCACCATGGCGACGTAGGGGTCCATTTCTGCAGCGTACAGTTAGTTAAAAAGAGGAGTAGAAGGGCGAGACGCAAGCATAGGTTTACTTACTAATTGATGAATCCTCAAGGTCCAAGTCGAAACCATCAACGGTGACGTTGCCAAATGGGCGAGGACCATTCCAGCTTTTCTCGCGGGGCCCGAAAGCTTTGTAAAGGAAGTCGGCGAATTCAATGCCCTTGGGCGAGTCCGACACCTTGTAGTTGGGCTGGGGACCAGACTGACCGCCGATAGACAACAGCACCTTGACACCCTTTGCTTGGCAGTAGGGAATGTCCTCCTCGATCTGGTGACAGTTTTTGAGAAGCTCAGTGTCCTTGCCGTCCTTCTCGAAGACTTGGTTACCGCAGTTGGCACCGAAATTGGTGGCAGGATAGCCGCCGTTGGCCTGCTCAGGGGACTTGGTCACGAAAGCAACAGTGGCATATTGCACACCAGAGTCACAGACGTCACGGAGACGACCCTTGTGCTGACCCTACAACGACTATTAGTATCTTCAGCGTCGCCGTGTTCATTATCAAAAATCGATGCGCATACCCAGTAGGCATTCAAGGACCCAAACGCAGGGGCGCTTCCAAGTGAGAGAGACAGAGACATGATGTTACTCGGTGATATGAGGAGTGAGAATCAAGTAAAGAAAGATTGTAAGTTGGCCTGGATCGGGTTTCAAAACGAGTGTGATGATACTATGATCAACGAAAAGACGCAAAACGAAAATTTTGCAACGTGGCCAGGTACCAAGCAGTTGTCTGGGAAAACAGAGTTGGGGACGGAAAAGAAGGAGAGCAGGATCACGAGGCATCAGTCCGGTTTTATTTGCCCGATGACCAGTATAACAACCTGCTCGAAGGGATGAGGCCCTTGGCCTTGCATCGAGTACAACTATGAAAAATTTGGTCTGTGGGAACGCCGAGCAGGAGTCAGAACCCATGGTAACAGGCATCTCGCGGCACCGGTGGATTCTCATGGAGACAGGGAGGAGCGGACGGATCTAATTTCCTACATGTAGAACCGTCAAGGCGCAGCCAACGTCGCTTGAAATCATTTCAGGTACAGGCGTAGCTGAAGTGGTGAAGTGTGGTAGCATCTTCACGGTCATTGGACAAAATGGACATCATGGGCCACGCCAATGCAGCTCGCATTGCTAGCCCATGCCGAGAACATCAGGTACCGATCCTCTTTTGACCAGAAACTCACTCGTCTGTCTGCAACGTGTAATAATTGAAGGCTCGTCGTTCAGCAATGCTCGACGACTGCGTAACATGCAGCAACGATTTCTTGATCATGAAGTAGCAGCTAAGCCTAAAAAGGAATGGCATTGGAGTCTTTGGCAAGGGTCAAGTTGGAGATCCTGACAAAGTCCCAATTAATACATGCATATATAGAGGTCCTGACTAACGAAGGTTATGTAAAGGTCTTACTGAGCAAGGTACATTACTCCTGCTCGACAGGGTTACCCGAGTCAAGCGGGATGGGTCGGTCATAGGACGGTGGAGATGCAACGCCCTCGGTGCATGATAACCGCCGTCCTTGGTGAGAATATGGGATTTCGGATGGCTTGAGCCAACTCTTGGACGGCTGGCGAGCTATCATTTTGGTTGTCAGCAATGGCATGTCTGAATGGCCCCTTTCTTGGTTGCTCATCAGTCACCCACCTTGAGCTCTCACAACACACAGCATCACGCTGCTATCATGAAGTTTCCGGAGAGCCAACGTTGCTTGCTCATCCTTGTCGTCGGACTGTGGGGGGGGATGGAGGTCGATGGCCAGTCGCTCAAGGCCAAGCGAAAGGACGGGCCATTGATGAGCGGAGACATTGAGGGAAAGTTTGGAAAGCAGCAGTGCAAATCCGGCAGTCGCCGAAGTTGTCAGCACGACGTGGCCCACGCGCAGGAGGACAGGGGAGCTTCGAGTCCACTTGTGCTCAAGGATTCCCATGGAGAAGATGGGATGGGATGGGATGGGATGGGATGGGATGTGGATTTGTGCGTTGACATTCGGGCTTTTTCTCTCCCCCAACACCGCGGCAGCGCTACATGGGCGTTTTGGGCCTGTGAAAATATCGTGCCTGGGGCCCAAGGATTAGTTGGACGGGGCCATCTTCTGCTGGCATGGCGTGGCATTACGTCCTAATGCGGGTCCAGATATCGTGCTATGCCAAGCTGGACAAGTAGGCATCATCGCCCACCACTCCACTAGGGTGGGCCGTGGTTAGCGTGGTTAGTGCATGATCCTGGCAAAACCCGTTGAAGCCCTTGCCCCTTCAGACCCGTTGTATTAATGCGTGCGAAAACGCGCGCAGGAAGGACGATGCACACAAAAACATCGGGCATAACCTCCGACTTGAGCGCCGTCAGTCACGGAAGTGGGCGAGACATACGCAAAGATGTTGACATTTTCTGCATCTATTGAAACCGCCCTAATAGATGCAAGATGTGTGCAATAGCGGAGTGATCAGCAAGGAGGCGCGGCGACGGCGGTTCAGTGGTTCGATCTTCTGTCACGACAGCTTTCTCGTAACAGGCAAGAAAGACTCTCTTCAAAAAGTTGCGTGTAAGTCCTCTGATCTCATAGGTATGCGCATGGCCGAGAACAGGCGAAAAGTAAACATTAAAATTTCCAAAGCCTCGATATAAGCTAATAACTGCAAGCGTTAAAGCGGTACGCGGTCCGTCAATGTCCGCGCCATTAATAAAACGAGCATTGTCCATTCGCATATTTGAAATTGCAAGTTGCCCTCACATTGACGGATGTGAGCGTCGCTAATTGCTCATGTGCTAGCGCATTAAAATTCTAGAAAATTTGCATGACTTAGTCTTATTACAAGGCACTTAGTCAGTGGACGCTTGATACACTATGGATCCGTATGAAGGACACGAAATGCCTAGAGGGACTAAAAATGAAACTCATTGGAGGAACGGGGAATTGAACCCCGGACCTTCCGCAGGCACAAGGATGCAAAGCGGACGCGATAACCCCTACACTATTCCCCCTCGTTCCCTGCCCGCCCGATAGAGCTATTCATATCGTACGCTGCGTCCTAGCAAAGCGTCGAAAGGGTTAATCCGTCAACTACACGCTTTGTTACAAACAAAAAAACACGTTAAAAGTCATAAAGAACAAAGATGAATCAAAAACCTAATAAATTAGAGATTTAATGAATATACAGAGTAAGGTCTTTAGATAGATTAACAAATAAAGCATAACACGGATCATAATAACAAACGCAATGCGAAACGCTGCAGCAACAAAGGAAAAGTAACGCCCAAGATGTGACCCCCCCCCTACCATGAAAAGCTCTCTTCGATAAAATCCACAACAGTAGCACCCTGCGCCGCTCTCACAGCACCACGGACATCATCGGCCAGTCCGCCTGGCCCGCAGACGCTGACACACATGGCTCCTATCTGCGAGCCCAGTTCCTCGTCCAGAACATTTGGTATATCCGGCCGTCCTCGAAAGACCTGGATCATAGGGTTCTCGCCAGACGGGCCAGTGCCAGGCTGATTGTTGCGGCCCGTCACGAAGATCTTCAGGCGTAGCATTTCCGCAGTTCCTGGCATCGACTGGAGCTCATCGAGATGTGGACGCACCCACTCTAGGGACGAGAGGTCTCGCACGATCCAGACAAGGATCAGCCGGCGAGTCGCCACAAGACCGGCGACGGATCCCTCTATAAGCGGTCGGGCATACGAGATCTGATGCGTGATGCCTCCTGCGCCGGCGAACAACACGAGATGTCCGTACGAGTGCAGATTGTGGTATCCTGCGTAGGGACCTTCCATGAAGGCCATGACGCGAAGGCCTTGTGGGCAGGATCTAGCTTTCTCGAAGAGCGTACGCGTCCATCCGGACTGAGCGGCGATGAGGAAATTCGCATAGGTGTTCCCCCTTGTTGCAGCGGCCTTGCCGTATGGTAGTTCCTTGTGCTGCTCGGGGGTCGGAGATGCTTCACCGCGGCCGTTGTAGTTGTCGTGGTCGACCCAGGCGATGGAGAACGGGTGGCTCTCCCAGGTCCGCACCCCGTAGACGCGCAGATAGGCGTGCGTGCCAGGCTTGATGTTCACGAAGCGGTTGAGTGCGACTGTCACGCGCGTGACGTCTCCGGGCAGCGCCTCGCAAAGGGCATTGGTGCGCGGCGAGTCGGCCTCTTTCCTGCAGGGCCAAGTCAGGTACAGCACTCTCGCGATCCGAGCAGCTCGGTCGGCAGCCCACAGATGCACGACGGCGATGATCCAGGGAAGCTGGGGCAGGCCCCCTTTGACGCTGGCAGAGGCGCAGTGCAGCCAGGTGCAGATGAACACAAAGGCCGCCAGGAGAACATGGAGGTTCAGAAAGGTTTCGTAGAAGGCATGTCTGAAGGGCGACAGGGACAGGAACAAGATGAGAAGCATGCATATCAGACCGGTGAGTCCAGATGCAAGGAAGAGAGTTTCGCCCAGTTTCCTCCTGACCAGGCTCCATCCCCCATCGGCGACGACGGGTGTCATCCAGCAAACGACGTGGACGACCATCTCTGCTATGGCGATCCGGCCGACCCATCTGTGGAACAGGTTGTAAGTGTCGAAGCTGATGCGCAAGAGGTGTATGAGCGGGTTGTTCCGACCTGCCAGGATGACGAGCGGTATGAAGTTGGCGACACACAACGTTCCGGATCGGCCGCGCAGCTCTGCAAAGATTGCCCAGCGGTTGGGAGTGTTGTATGTCAGAAGGGCCATGTAGGCGATGTTGCTGGCGAGATACAAGAGGATGAATGCCGCATGGAGCCGGGACGGGAGGGTGCCGAAGTTCATGGACCAGAATCGGTACTCGCGGTGATGCCGCTTGTTCCATAACGACGCGTAGATCAGGTGCTTCTTCACCTTGGGGCCGAAAACGGTTTGAGGCTTCATCCATGATGTTTGTGACTCTTCGCTCGAGCACAGTATCGAAGACTGGCGCATGCGATTCAAGACGCTCTCCATGATGCGCAGGGCCATGACAAACACTATGACAAGGCCGAGGGTGCCCCAAAGGATGTTCGTGCAGAGGATGTTGAGGTCAAGGTCCACGCCATTGAGGTCTGTGTAGTACGGCGCGATCGTTGACTCGGGTTTTGCGCTTGTTCCCGTCGTCGCGGGGGCCATTTCATGTGGTCGAGACCGGGGTTGGCAGATGTGATGGATTCGATATCCGGGTTGCTACATGTATTCATGAATCTACGATGATGCATGGCTAAGAAGTCCCTGATAGCATATAGCATACAGGTCGCAAGTTGGAAATCAAAAGAGTTGGGTGCAAAACACAAACGCATCACATCTTTCTCGGAGAACCGTGCGCGACTTGGCGTATATAATTTTTATGAAATTGCCATGCATCGATACGTTAATTTATTCACATGGACCTACCCTCGTGTTCAAGATGAGGAAGGTCCTTGATCCGGCCTGATACGGCCTGCTCCGGCCTTAATCCGGACTAGCCGCGCCGGTTATGACGGCACCCGGCCCAGCCGGAAACAACGACGGGGCGAAGCTGCCCTTATTATGGTATGCATAAGAGGCTCAAGAGTCGAGTCGATTGACCATACTAGACTCGCATAAGCCAAGTCGCAAACAGCAGGGATACGTACGACTTTCACCCCTTGGAGCTTGGAGGTGAGACGGAATGTCGGCTGCGCTTATCAGAGGCATCGACGTCATGGCGAATGGTGAATGGCCAGTTCCTCTACTAATCTACTAACGCGGAAACATCGAGAGCGGGCTGAGCTCTAGCTGAGGATGGCAACGACTAATAACTTCCGACAAGCGAGGCATGGCTCCCGAAATAACCTTTCCCCAGTATTATCCTCAGCTTTCAACGCTAGCTAGCAGTTACAATTTCGTCGATGCCGCTCCAATTGGTACCACGCGTAAAGTCTTCTCCAGCGGAAGAAATGGCCATGATGGAAGAAGTACGCCCTGCTAGCGTCTTGCCGCCAACGAGCTCTTGTAACGTTTCTTGGGAGGTTTCTGATGAGTTGGCCGGACAGCCAGACAGATTACGAGCTTGCGTGAGCTGATTTTGGATGAGTCGCGTAAGACTCTCGTATTACCGGCTGTTGGATACCACAGCCTCACATCTTAGGCATCGCTCCCTCCGCGATACCTTCCCTCTTCGCGGCTAAATGCGAGACCTCGTATTATCCGAGATCTTGGAACTTGGGGCAAAGATCCTCTTGGCCCTGCTATGAATAGGGGAATTAAGCAAATCAGATATTAGCTAGGAAATGAAAAAGACAGGGGCTAGGATGAATAGGTACCTTGAAGTACAGATAACGTACATAGAAAGTAGTGTATCTTTTAGTGGCGCTTAATTACCCTGTATTCTCTGCGTGTAACTCTCTAATAGTGGCTAGTCTGCGCGGCTAAAATACCTGAGCCTACATATGTAGATAAGCTGAATATGAACATCATCATCACTTACGACACTGTCTCACAGCGGCTTGACCGGCATTGCTCTCGCTGCTTTGTCCATTTCGTATTCGAGACCAGATCTTTGCTAAACCGGATCGCCAATGTTCCGACGAGAGTGGCCACACCCAACCCTTTCGCAACTTGTACATGAAGCGGCCAGGGGCCCTTGATGTGCGGCTGGGCGCCTAACTACGGACATCTCGGGAAGCGAAGCCTTCTTTGAGAAGCTCCCGATGGGACTGTGGCAATAAAGTCATGCATGCTTGCATCAATGCCAGCCATGTGTACATATAGCATGGTCCGGTATGAACTGGGATACCAGCAAGCCTGAGCAAGTCCGGGTCAATTACGCCCCAGACTCCTGATAGAGGTGTGTTCTGCGAGCGATTCTTTTTTTTTCTTCTTCTTTGTTTTTTTCTTTTGCCAAGAGGTTTACGAGTCTCTTGTTGATGCGGCGGTAGGGAATTGAAAGACGAGAAGAATCGGCCACTTGAGAGTCCCAAGCGTCTCGCCGAGCGGCACTGTTACCACTCGAATCCTGACCAATACCCAGGACAAGATGGATGATGCGCTGACTATTTCGTGCCGTGACGTCAGAAGTGGACAATCAACCAGTGCCGCATTGTGCAGATTCGCATCTGTTGTTGGCGGAGGTCTGAGATAAGGCGTGAGTGAATACACCGACTCCATACGGACTACCTCGTCCGACCGAGTTGTCGGGACGGTATTTTCTTTATCCGCTAGGGCGGTGTCCACTGTAACGGCTAAATATAGGAAAGTGGCTTAGTTCCCGCACCCTATGTAGGCTGGATACAAGGTAGGCTGGATTTGCTTAAGGCGCGACTTCTGGTGTCTTCTTTGAATAAATATATGGTAATAATAATTACAGTATTATTGATAAGTTCGATACTATTAACAATATTACACTGCGGACGTACAAGGCAGTAGTATAAGCAGGGGCGTTGGATATGGGACAATGCAGTCCGTTTGAAATGTGGGCCCATAGTGGATACCGCTCCCGCGGGCCGCAAGTAAGAAAACACGGCTCCGAAATAGCAACGCTCCTCTAAGCCGTGGCTACCGAGCAAAAAGCAATTCGCTGCTCGATGATGAAATGGGCGGAGGGGCGAAAATGAGGTGGGCAGAGAGAAAAGGTCAGGACATCAGTTATTTTTAACGGATGCGCGTTTAGTTGTCCCATCTCAAGTGCCGTGAGCGCTCGATGCGAGAAAGGGGAGCAAAGCTCTTGCTCCTGGTTGGGATGGCATCAAACAAGATGTACGGAGAGAGGCAACGCGGAAAAAAAAAAACATAAAAGGTCATTCTTTTCCGGGCCTCATCACATCGAATCTCGTTCATCATCATCATCATCATCATCAATAATTCAACCAGTCATTCACTCACTCGCAACTCCACCAGTATCCTCAACCAACCTCAAACCGCAAATATGAAGTTCGCTACTGCCCTCCTTGCTCTGGCCACTGCTGCCATGGCCAGCCCTACCAAGTTTGCCCTTGAGGAGCGCCACAACGACTGCAAGAGTTGCGAATGGAAGCACCACAAGCATGGCCTCGGTCGCCACCAGGGCAGCAAGCGACCATGCCCCAACTGGGTCCCCGTCACCGAGGAACTCGTCGTCATCGACATCCATGCCGAGATTTGCGTCAACCTCGAGGCCGTGGACCTTGGCCTTCTCGCCGCCGACGTCGATGCCGTTCTCGATGTCGAAATTGACGTTGCTTTCCTCCGCTACCGCTACCCTGACTCCAAACGTCTCTTCTGCGACCCCAAGCAAACTTGCACGAAGGTAAGATGCAGCAGCTTCGATGCCCAATCTCAACTCAATACTGATCCAATCTTTAGGGCGAGAGGATCCCCGAGGACGAGTGCTGGGAGCACGAGTTCAAAGAGGACTATTCCCAAGAGAGCAGCTATTAAAGCGCGCTCATGGCCCGCTCGCTCAGTCGCTCTCTGGATCAGCTCATGTAACAACATGGTTCCCTAACATGATTATGGACTTGACTTGGAATACGGGCACAGCGGTGTGATGAGACCATCGCAAAGTGATGTGGGACAACTGCAGTACTTCGGTGGTGGGATTTTTTCTCTGTACATATACGATCAAAGACGCATTTTTATGCATTTTTATGGTGCTTGCAGTACACTCCTTTAGACTGGCCGTAATTAGGCCATCGACTCCAAATCAGGATCAATCCACTCTTTTTTTTGCGCCCTATTAAACATTGGGCGAATGGAACAAACATTGCTCTTCTTGGATTTGACCTCGGAGAATCTGCCGACTCGATAACGGCGAGAACCCAAGATAGTCCAATTTGGGAATTAAATCATCGAATTCGACAGCCAACAACTGAGCAGCAGATGTATTGCGTCGTCGTGACTCGCAGTCAGTTACGCGGTCCATAACACGTGAATGAAACCTGCGCAAGACTGCAAAATGACAGTAAACAACCAACCAAGATCATGCGCCTCGTCCAAAACAAGCAACTGCCTCAACGAGACCCAGCTCTCAACCGACTGCGTTGCAACTCCCGCGAGATATTCCGACTCAATGTCATTGCATTACAACATGACGCCAAGTACGTCATGTCATCGACGGCGGAAAACCTCCCATCGCTGGTATCCCCCCCTGCCCAGCACGTGACCACCAAAAAAGTCCCCCCCCTCCTCCCCCAAAACCTTCCCCAATCTCCATCATCGCGACAAAAACCCTCCCTGCCTTACCTCCCCGTTGAAAACGAAATCCGCCCATTTCCGCTCCCACACGCAATGGCTCTCCAACCCTGCCGCCCGCTCCCCCGGGCGCGCCACGCCCTCCGCACCCTACGACCACGCCTGCGCGCCTACGCCACCGAGTCAACACCGACACCAGAGCGCTTCAAAGCCGCCGCGGAATCGTCGCAGGACTCGCCCCCCCTACCGCGATGGAGCCAAACCCCCGCCGGGATGAAGGCCCCCTTCCAACTCGACCATGCCCGATCCGCGCACAACAAGGTCTGGGCCGTCAACAACGACCCCGCCAGGCTGGACGCCGTGTACAACAAGGTCCTCGGCCCGGGAGGCCGCAACATGCTCCCCGAGGAGCTCAAGTGGCTCGCCGTGACGCACAAGAGCTTCGACCAGGGCAGAAGAGGGTTCAACGACAAGCTGGCGCTGATGGGTACGCGACACAGCACAACGGCGTGTGGAGATGCGCGGCAAAAAATATATATAAAATTTGGACATGATGAGCTAACGCCCCAGCCCCGCCCGCAGGACGATTGACGCTCGTCATGGAGGCCACCAAGGAGATTGTCAGTAAGGCGCCGCTCAAAGGCTCACGGCAGACGGATTCCCTCGGCAGAACAAAGCCCTTTGAGCACGAGCAGCTCACGTCGGTGGACAATTTGAATGTCGAGAGCCCAAAGGACGTGGTGGGCAAGGACAAGTTGTTTGGATTCGCGTCCAGCATGGGGTTGCTTGATGTGGTCAGGTGGAAGCCCAGACTGGTGAGTGTTCAACTTTTCTTGCATGCGACATGTTTTTGGTACTGAATTAGGGGGGGGGGGGCAATTGAATGATGGAAGAGGTCTGACAAATGAATATTTTCATGCGCTAGCCTCGAAATCTCGAGTCATCGGGCGTCGAGGTCGTTCTCAACGGAGCCGTCATGGCCATTATCGGCGCCATTACGCTGCAGCATGGATCGGTCGTGGCGTCCAAGATTGTGAGGGAGAGAATATTGGCGAGGCTGTCGAGAGAATAGATGGCGTCTCTCGCTCCTCGGCGAGGGGGCAGATGATGTGAATCACATACCGTGCGCGTTGTATCTAGCATGATTTGGACTCTGTATTAACACAAGGCTGCATAACAATGTTGCACATGGAAAAGAGGTATCCTACGCTGATGCTTTAAAAAAGTGATCAAGTGAAGAAAAAGAAAAGTAGACCAGGATTCGCGACAATTCGTCGTTCCACACTCAAAATCAGAAAGGGGGAAAAAAAAAGAAGAAGAAAACACAGGTTGCCCACTTCCAAAGCCCTCGCGCTTCCTTCTCACCGGACAAGCGGCGTCTGCTCATCAGCCTGCCCACGACCACGCTCTTCATCCTCATTCTGAGCCCCCTCCTCCTCCTCCTCCTCCTCCACGGGATTCGACAACTGCAAGTTCAAACCAGACGTAATCAGCTTCTCACGATACAACCACCCCAACGCCGTACCCGCCCCAGGTCCCAACAAGACTGACGACCCAACAATAGCCAGTGGCGCCCGCCAGCCAACCTCGACAAACACCCAGTACAAAAACGTCAGCCCAATGAACTGGAAATCAATCTCGATGAACTGGACCGCCGAGCGCGTCAGTTCCTTCCGATCATCGCCCCTCGTCAAGTTACCAATCATGAACCCATGCGCCAGCACAGAGCAGAGAATCGGCACAGCATACACCGCCGCAGAGCTCCAAGCATGAGACTCCAAGTGAATCATGGGCCCAGACCGGAACCGCCGCATCCTGGTGAGCAGATATCGCACGAGTTGCCGAGCCAGCGACGCATACACCGGGAAGAACAACCACGCGCCTATCGCAGCAGGCGACGTGGCAGCCAGCATCCACGTCGAAGGCACGTAGTACCCCAGTGTCACGGCGACGGGGATAGCAATCACCTCCGCCTGCGCAACCTGTCGTCCCTCGTCCACCCGCACGGCGGCATCATGCTCATCCCCATCATCCCCGGCAGCAGGTCGTCTGTTGTTGTTGTTCTCGGGGAGCGGCGGCCACGCCTTGGCTCCCAGGATGAAGGCCGGCGCAATCACGAGCTGCCATACCAGCGCGCCGCCCACCAGGTTGAACACCATCCACGGCAGCGTCGGCATCGACACAACGGGGTTCTTGGCGTTCACCCGCCTGGCAGACTCGACCGTCGACACGGTCAGCAGGGAGCCGACGAAGCCCAGGATGACGCTGATGACGGCCTTGCTGCGGAAAGAGTCGAGCGCCGCGTGGAAGAAGCTGACGAGGAAGCAGGCCGGGGTGCCGAGGACGGGGACGCAGCTGAGCGCGGGGAGGACCGAGCGGGCGTGGCATTGCGACCAGAGCAGCGCGGCGTTGACGTCGGAGTGGGCGAAGAGGGAGATGGCGGTGGCGACGGCGAGGAGGGCCGGCACGATGGCGAGGTGCGGGAAGAGGGGGAAGTGCTGGGCCGGGCGGCGCCAGTGGCATGTATCTGATGGCATTTCGGGGCCCTTGTCTCGGCGTGCGTTTATGCCCAAGTGAGGGGGAGGGTGAGGGGGAGGGTGAGGGCGATGGCGAGGGTGAGGATGTAGGAGATGCAAAAAGTCAAAAACGCGGTCGGATGCAGGGTCCAGGCAGAGCTTAGAGCTTGCAGGTTGCAGGCTTGCAGCAAGCAAGGCCCGCCAACCCCCTACGGGAATAGCGTCCGTGGCGCTTATTTGCCGCTGGCGCATAAATTAAATCAACAGGCATAAATCGAACTGACCATTTATTACCGGACTACTCCGTACGGACTAGCAAGATGTGCACCCCTGTCAGACGACGTCCCGTCTTCCATGGCTGCCTCGATATTTCATATAACATATTTCATGCAACTATCGCCCACTCATCCCAGCAACACCCATTCCCAACATCGGACGGCCCTTCCGCCGATTCACCTCGGGAATCCTGTAACCCCTCTCCCTCTCCGGGCGGTTCCTGTCCCAGAAATCACTCACCTCCGTCTCCAACTTCCTCCTCCTAGTCCTCCCCTCCCTCTCCTCGCCGCCGCCGCCGCCGCCGCCGCCGCCGCTCCCTCCCCTCCTCCTCACGCCGTGTCCAACCTCGAGCATCTTGACGACAACAGGCCCCCACGCGTAAAAGTACACCCAGCGCGCAACGCGCCTGTGCTTGCTGCCCGCCCAGCGGAAGAACCGCCTGGCATTGGTGCTGAACGCAATGACCAGCGAGGCAATCACCAGGAACGCACTCGCAGGCAGGGCAATCACGCCGATGGTCCTGAGGGAGAGGTTGTTGTCGCCCCCCCACTCCTGCGTGTTCATGCCGAACAGGCCCGTGAAGAAGGTGAGCGGCAGGAAGATCACGGTAAAGGTGGTGAAGATCATGACGCTGCGGGACTGGGCGCTCGCCAGATCGGCATGCAGTCTGCTGATGCGCACCTCGTCGACTTGCGCCTGGCGCTGCACCATTTGGAGGAGCTTGTCGTAGTCGTCGCGCGTGGCGCGCACCCGCTGCATCATCTCGTTGGTCTGCTGGGCGTACTCGCGCAGGCGCTTGAGTGCTTCGCCGAGGAAGCCACGTCCGTTGACGGTCTGGTCGCGCAGCTCGGGTCGGTTGTAGATGGCGTGCATGGACATGATGACTTTGGACTGTCTCTCAAACAGGTGGAGGAGCGTCTGGAGCTCGTCTTCCATGTCGCGCAGCTCCAGCAGCGCCGATGTGTTGTCTCTGTTTTCACGCTCCGCGCGGCGCCCTTCTTCCTTGTGGCGCTTTCGTATCAACCGCGCTCCGTCCTCGACGGGCTCATAGTCGAAGGCCTTGTCGCGGAAGCCCTCGGCTCGGAAGTCTTTGAGCGAAGACGTGAGTCTCTCTGTCTGCAAGGTGCAAAGAGATGTGTGAGCGAAGAGTAGAGGATGAATAAATACTCCTGCAAAGATGCGAAAAAAAAAAAAAAATCCTACCAACAGACTGATGGCCTCTTCAAAGATTCTGAATATCTCCAGGTCAGGGTGCGAGGACCGATCTAGCAGTACGCTCACGGCATGTAGTGCCGCCAGGGCAGCCAGGTCCATGGCATTCTCGCACTGACACGTAAGATCAACATTGACCTCGTTGAAGATGCTATCCCGCAAGTCCGCCTGCTGATACAGTGGCCCCTCGATCGGGTCGCTCTCTCTCTTGGGAAAAAATGTCAAAACAGTGTCTGTCCAGCAAGTCAGATAGGCACCAAATAGCACCCCCCCCCTTGTTGATGAGAGAAAATAATAGCAGTAGCAACACTTACGCGATTGAATGACCCACAACCAAAGCTGGTCCACCATCAACACATTCCCGTTGAGAACCTTTTCCTCCTCATCACCGACACCATGCCCATCCCTGCCGAGGATCCGCTCCCTCCAGCTGCTGCTGCTCCCAGAGCTAGGCTGCTGGCTGCTCCCGCTGTCCGAAGCAGGCAGATTACTCGAGCCCTGTCTGTAGAACAACGCCCCCTTCTCGTCTGGCAGCTGCGCACGGTCCTTGGTCAGCTTATACAGCATCTGGTCATCGTCCCGAGATCGGGTATCCCGCAGCGATGGATACTCGTACTGATCCAGTGTGCGGCGACAGTTGATTGGCGGGTCGTGACCTAGATACTCCCAGATTACCTGGAGCTCAAGCGAATCCGACTTGGCCACGCTTTCGGGAACAGGGTGTGCCCTGCCCTGCGATAGGCGCTCAATGATGAGATCACGGCGTCGAATCAGTCGCTTGTACGAGTCGAAGTGCAGGTACGGTAGGAAGAGACACGTAAACGTCGAGTCCGCCGTGCTTGTCAGTGGCGGCGACAACGACTGAGTACCAATGGATCGGTTCCGAGGGGATACTGCAGAGCAATCTCAAGTAAGCATGCGTTTACGTCCCTTTATCAAGTCTCCGGGCATCCATCACTCACAAGCTCGCCGAGCGGAGAAATAACACCCCGGCTTGGCATAGTATGCATACTGCTGCGCGTGTCTTCCACGTGTATGTCTAGTCATCCAAAAGTCCTGTCCATACGAGGCTGAATAGTCCTTTTTGTGGGATAGCTCGAGCGTTTGCAGGATGCTCTGTCCATAACCATTAGCACACATATCACGCCTGTTGAAAGGATAGATAGGGAAAGAAAAAAAGAAAAAAAGAAACTCACCCTAACCCAAGTCGGATTGTTGAACGGCACATGAACCCAAACAAACTTGCTGCTCTTGACATCTGGCGTCGTAAAAGCCATGGGAACCCCATCCACAATCACCGTCTCCCCGCTCGGTCGACCTTTGTGGTCACTGGCCATCTTCCGAATAGCAACCACTGCTTCCGGCAACCTCGGCAACGCCTCCAGATCATCTTCATCACTGACAATGTCCTCCGCCAACGCACTCCTACTCCGTGGTAAGAATGGCGGGAAGTCTCGATATTCAAGACGAGACCCGTCGCTGCCCAAGCTAAAGGACCGACTGACCGAACGGCCCATGCGGCCTCGCAAGGGAGGCGACAACCGATCCACGGCTAGATCCTGCTCAAAGTCGGCCCGTATAAGGGGCAATGGGGCTCGCATAGGAGTCGATTGAGGTGAGATCGCCCGCGACGGCGGTGTAATGGGCCAAACAGGGGTGGCAGGGGTAGCAACAGGCGCCGAGCGAGGGGTTTGCCTGGTAAACATGGCCGCATTGACGGGCCATATGACGGGCGATCCAGGCGACGACACAAACCCCGTACTAGACAAGGTATCCTGTATCCCGAGCGCATTCTTCACCGTCATCGGGCTCGGCGACGGAGCAGCCACGGGGATCGCAGCCGGCGCACTCGGGCGATTCTCCCTCTCGATGAGACCCGTCCGTCCACACTGCCTCGGAAACCTTCCCTTCTCCGGCGAACCCTCCACCTCGTTCAGCCGCTCACTCAAACATGCCTCGGGGCCTTTATTCAGAAACTCCCTCAGCGGCACGCGAGTCGACCATGCTCTCATAACCGAAGGCTCCTCCGCCTCCTGCTGTTGTCCCCGACTGGTAGGCGGGTCGTCGAAGAAGCCGTGAACTTCCACCGTAACCTTTTGCTCCAGCCCCAGCTTCCACTGGCCACCGCTCATTTCGTCGTCATTGACATTCGCATCGGCATGATCAATCTGACGAGCGAGCTGCTTGAGGAACATGCGCATCGTATGCACGTTGTGGCGACCAAACGAAGCCATGTTCGCATGGTCGCTCTGCAGCGGAAAGATGCGTTCCTGCCTCATGCCCAGAATAGCAGACTTGATCGATGTCAGGGGCGCCGTAAAGTACACGTCCCTGGAATCCGAGCCGGCCGCCGCACCGCCCGAGAGTCGCGAGTCAATCGTCTCGTAAAACGTCCACACTTGCAGGTCGTGAGACGCAGCTCTGAAGTCCTCGTCGACATGAACGAGTAGA
>JFGX01000512.1:0-16772 GCA_000729855.1 Epichloe aotearoae | reverse complement strand
GTAGGCGGCTAGGTCTTAGAACCTATAGAGATAAGAGTAGCCTAGGTAGAAAGCTAGTTAGCTACTATAAATCTAGTAAAAGGTTAGCTAGATAAGGGTAATTTTAAGGAGAAGGTAGTATATATCTAAGATATTAGTATAGTATAAGAGATCTAGGGGGCTATTAAGTTACTAGATCCTTACTAATCTAGGCTAAATAAACTATTAGTATAACTACTATAAAAGGTATAGGACTAAGATCTAGATTTATAAAGGTAAGGAGGTAAGGTTAACTCCCTAGTAGAAAGGAGGGGAAAAGCTAGTCTATAGTTATATAGTATAAGGGGTCTTCTAATATATAAAGCCTAGGTAGTTATTCTATAGGAGCCTATCTTATAATAGGAGCTCCTATAGCTATACTATAATAATCTACTAGTAAGTTACTTTAGGACTAAGCGTACTCTTAAGCTATTAAAGTATTACTTTTAGTAGCTAGTAATAAGTAAAGCTATTTTAGACTATATATCTAGTTATAGGGTATGCTAGTAGGTAGTAGCTAGGAGGTATTACCTATATAGGACCCTTAAATTACTGCTAATACTAAGGTAATTATAGGTAGAAATCTTAATAGATTTTATTATAGGGCTACTACTTATATAGCTTAGTAACTAAGAGACTAATGTAATCCTAGTAATTATAGACTAATTTACTAAGTACTCTATATTCCTCCTTATAGCTCCTATAATTAATATAGCTAAATTAGTAAAATTAGTAAAATTATTTTATAAGGAAATTAAGCTCTAATTTAGAGCACTAAAGGGTATTATATCTAATAGAGGGTTAGTATTTATAAGCTAATTTTAGTTAGATATATACTACCTATTATATATAAAGTAAAGGCTTTTAATAGTATTTTACCCCTAAACTAATAGGTAAATAGAGAGAATAAATTAGGTACTAAAGCACTACCTCTACTATTTTATTAAGGAGAACTAATAGATATAGCTAAAGCTACTCCTAATAGCTTAATTTGCAGGTAATAATACTATAAATAGGACTATAAGCTACTCCCTAAACTACGCCCTTATAGGCTATTTACCTAAGTTTTACTTAGCTCTTAAGGGTAAGACTAAGGGGGGGGAGGTGCTAGAAGCTTATGTGTATATCTAGAAATTATATAAAGTTAGGGAGAAGATAGAATATAACTAGGTAAGGGCTACTAAAATATAGGTAAAATACTATAATTAATAGCACTAGCTACTAACCCTAAAAAGAGGGGATTTAGTACTCCTATTAGTAAAGAATATTAGGCTTAAAGAGGCAAAATAGAAGCTAACCCCTAGATTTATTAAGCTATTTTAAATACTTAATATAGTAGGTAAATAAGCATACTAACTAGCACTACCTAATAAATATAGCTAGCTATATAATATGTTTTATATTAGCTTATTAAAGCTATAGAATTACTAGGAAAACACTATAGATAAGGAAATACTAATACTAGACCTTAAAGATAAAGATAATAAGTTTAAAGTTAAAGAAGTTAAGGACTATAGGAAGACGTATAAAGGTAATAAATACTAAGTAAAATAGAAAGGCTAGCCTAGTAAATATAACTAATAGGTCCTAGTAAAAGATATAGAAGGTACCTAATATATAATTTAGGCCTTCTATTAAAGTAAAATAAGTAAGAAGCGTAGTAAGATATAAGTAAGTTATAGGTAATAAGGTATAAAGTTACTATAGAAAAGGCCTAGCCTTATTAGCTACTATTATACTTTATTTAAAATAATCTTAGACTACTTACTAAATTATAAAAGAAATTATCCTTATAAGGAAGGGAGGGAGAGGGGAAACCCCTCTATAGTAGCCCCTATATATATTAAAACTACGCCCCTATAAATAAGATACTTAGCCTTATTCTTATCCCCTATAATTACCTCCTATATTACTAGGAAAAAGTAGTGCTTTACTACGCCCTAGGGTATAAACCCTAGGTTATAGGACTATAAGCGTAAAGTTATTTTTGCCTTCTAGGTAGTAATAAGATTATAGTAATTTAGCTATAGAAAGATTAGTAAATAGGT
Organism: Epichloe aotearoae; assembly: GCA_000729855.1. NCBI lineage: Eukaryota > Fungi > Ascomycota > Sordariomycetes > Hypocreales > Clavicipitaceae > Epichloe > Epichloe aotearoae. The sequence goes on along the minus strand of JFGX01000512.1, from coordinate 14,706 downwards.
AGTAAAATAGAATAAAGTACTTACTATCCTTAGGATAGGACCTAGGAATATTATAACTAGAAGTTACTATTAAGATATAATGTATTAGTTATATAAAACTAACATAGCTTACCCTAAAATATAAGTAAAAAGCTAGCAAATACGTAAGGAAAAGACAGACCTAGTAGACCTTAGTAGCCTTAGTTAGCCTAAATATAATATAGTAAGCTATGTTAGCGTAGTTAAAACCTAGGATTAGGTTTAAATAATACTTAGTAAAGCAGAAGTAAGTTACTTCTAAAAATATATAGTCTTTAAGGTCCTCCTTAACCTTATTACTAAGAGTATTTATTAGTCCTTAGACCTAATATTACGATATGGAATGTAATAAATGAGTGTGTGTAAAGGTCTTTGAGTACTCCAATTATCCCGTTAGTAATATTAGTTCTCTGATAGGAACCGTGTATTTAATAGCCTATTCTAATTAGCTTACGCTTTATCCTTATTATCCTCTGAATTACTACTAGATATTTTAGTATTAAAGTGGACCTTAAGCTTTCCTTTACCCTTTTTACCTTTAGGGTAGCTTTTACTACGTAAATAGTTATATAGGTTATATCTTTTATTATCTACTATAGTAATATAGGCTAATCTTATATTATCTTTAGTTAGAACTAGGCATATCTAATGTAATCCTAGATAAAGCTAAAGACATAGGTGTACTAGGAGCTAATAATTAGTTATTTTACTATTTGCCTTTATATACTAGAAAATCTTTAATATAAATTCGCAGAAAGAGATCTTATTTAAGATATCCTCCTTTATATATTTTACTTTATTAAGCTATACTATTATATCCTACACTTAAATGCTAAATTCCTTTTATATAGCAGTAAATACTATTAATATATTATTAAATATAGTAGTTTATTTGCCTATATTAAGATATTATCTATACTATACTATTACGTCTCCTTAGAATAGTGTCTAAATCTTTTTCTAAATAATATCTTACTAGCTAGGATTAGTATAATATAGGTAATCTTTAACCGCCTAGATCTATAATTTAATATTATAAAAAATAGTTTACTTCCTATTATATATAATAAGGTTATTACTAGCTTCTTCTAGTTTATTATAAGGCTTAAAGTATCTAATATCTATAATCTTCTATATTAAATCTATATTTTATTCTACTATCTTCGCTTACTAACTATACTAATCCTAATCTAGCACTAGATCTATCCTTCCTTAGTAGCTAGGGTTAGTATACTATCCTTAGTCTAGGTAATATAATGCTTAATACTATACCTAGTAAGGATTTAGCTACTACTATATAAATCCTTACTAATACTATAGTAGTATAGGTTATGCTACTTATCCTAGGTAAGTATTTAAGTAGCTTTTATATTATCCCTAGTTACTTAGTGAATATATTATCCCCTATATAGTGTTTTACGCTATTAGTATTAAACTTACTAAGGTACTAGTACCTTATAAGTTTCTAAGTTTAGTTACTAATCTAAATACTAGCTAGTCTATTCTAGTTACTACTTTATTTATTATAGGTTACTATATAGCCTATTACTATTCTAATACTCCCTATAATAACCTTATAGTATTGTGTTTAGTAGGCCTAGTTTAAAATTCCTTTAATTCTAGTATATTTCCTAAGGGTCCTAGTTATAGGTCTTCTAAATTTAACTCTATTAATTAGTTAGGGGGTTTAGTATATTAAGTAGTAGTGTTATTTTTAGGGTAGTTTATAATCCCCTTTTTTTTTTTTTATCCTTCTTTATATCTTTCTTAGTCTTAGTAATTATAGTACTATTTATAGGACTAGTAATGCCCTCTACTTACTACTCTAAGGCCTTACTGCCCTCTAATCTAGTAGATTTATTAAGAAATCCTTTAGATTTAGCTTTACTAATATAGATTTTAACTTAATTCTAAGCAAGATATATAGCTTATAAATCTACTAGGTTTTAGTAAATAGGTAGTTCTTAATCTCTTAGCTATTCCCTTTTCTTAAGAATTCTATTATTAAATTTATATCTTATAAGGTTATTTAAATCTTCTTATTCGCTAGTTCTAATAAGTTTCTATTTTTAATATCTAAAATCTAGGTTTATACTATTAAATATCTAAAATTAATAAATAAGGTATAGTTTATTTTTAGTAACTAGAAAAGCAAATTTATATTATAAACAGTTAGTTTTAGACATAGGGTTTCTATATCTAGGTCACCGGAGGTGCGCAACGAAAGAATCTCCAATTGCTACCACTTGTTACGATATAGAATGTAATAAATGAGTGTGTGTAAAGGTCTTCGAGTACTCCAATTGTCCCGTCGGTAATATTGGTTCTCTGATAGGAACCGTGCGTTTGACGGCCTGTTCTAATTAGCTTGCGCTTCGTCCTTATTATCCTCCGAATCACTGCTGGATATTTCGGTATTGAAGTGGACCTTGAGCCTTGTTACGTGCTAGCTCTGCACGATGTAGGGTCAAATCCGTCAGAGGGGCTGACAGATTTAACTGGTTATAAGTCGTACTAATTTCACTTGTAAAAGCTACTATTAGGTATAATATGTGATGTCAGAAGTAAGTTGATTCCTCTAACTGGAGTGCCGAATCCGGCCCTATAAACGTCCCTCGTGACTGAGCTTATTCTGCCACGTAACACCTAATCTAGGATAGCTAAAAGATTAAGGAAATTACCCTTTATTATAGGTATTACCTAGGGAAATATTAGTAATAAGGAACTAAAAGACTTAGGAAAAGTAATATACTTACTATATTATATATATTACTACGCTTTATATACTAGAGATAGCGCTTTAAGTGTTTCCCCTTAATAATAGTAAATATCTTATAGGGAAAATAGTAGTTAATCTATAGGAGTTTAGGCTTAGATAAAGGGCTTTTCTTAAAGTCTATATACCTAGTGTATAAATAGTGTATATAACTACACTCCTTTAAGTAAATAGTCTTAGTGTTTATAATAAAGGTATAGTAATTAATAATAGAAAAGTTATAGTAACTAAAGGTATAATAATATTTTAAGAAAAGTTTACTATATTTATAGAAGAAAAAAGTATATAATATAATAGGGAACTAAAGATAAATTTATACTTAGGTGCTACCTATTATTTATTATTATTTTAATATAGCTACTAGTTAGTAAATAGTTATATACTAGCTAGCAAAAGCTATTTAGAAGCCTAGCTAAAAGTAAGGGGGTAATTATAAGGCCTACTTATAACACTAGCACACTAGTGTACTACCTAATAGGCGCACTATATCCTAGGGCTAGGTTTACGTAACACTAGCAAGCCGCTAGCTATAAGCTAGTAACTCGCACGCATAACACACTTAGACCTAGCAAGCTTTAGTCAATATACGAATGCCCCTATACCTCTTGCCTAGCTATCTCTTGTTCTCACAGTTATTAAGATACTAATAGCGTTATATACTTAGGTAAAATTAAAGAAGGAAATGCTCCTTTAGTTTAATACTATAAGTTAGGATTAAATAGAAAGCACTTAGGGATAGCTTAAAGACCTTAACCTAATATAACTAAAGTCTATTAATAAGACCTATTACTAGTTATAAAAGCACTAACCCTTAATATCTAATACTAACCTAATAGGATAAAGAACTACTATAACTTAGTCTAACTATATCTATAAGGCCCTCCTAGAGTATTTAATCTTAAGTTTTATAGATTAAAAAGGGTTTACTTATAAGGAAATTCTAGTTATATAATATAAACCGCTTTAGATAGCGCTTAACACGTATATTTATATATAATTAGAGCTTAAGATTAGGGACCTTAAGATCTCTAACTTGGGAGGGTATCCTTTAGATAATACTAAACTTAATCTAAGGAATTAAAGACTATTTATTAGGTTACCCTTAGTAGCTACTAGGATACCTAGAGGAATTACTTAGCGCTAGCTAAATCTTCTAAGTAAGATAAGAAAGCTATTACCTTTAGTAATAAAGTAAGAAGGGACATAGCCCCTAGATTAGCTAAGTACTAGGATTAAATAGATAATTTAATAAAGTAACTAGCTAAGTTAAAAATTATAGTTATAGCTTAGGTAGGGAAGGAAATTAACATTATAAAGTAGCTTAAAAGGAAATATAATATTAACTAATAACGCTAATAATAGAATTACTAGCTAAATAGCATTATATTATTTAATCTAGATAATAAGCATGTCTTTAAAATAAATATAATAGCTAGATAGGGCCGCTAGAAGAACTATTATTATTACTATAATAGTAACTCTTATATAGCTATAAAATACAATATATTAGGATTTAATAAGATATTAAAGTTCGCTATTTATAACCTAGCTATTTGTATTTTAGCAATTAGGGATAATATAAGGCGTTAAATAATACTACCTATCCTACTATTAAAATTTCTCTAGATTAGTAGCTATACATAAAGGCTAGCTATATTCTAGGTTAAATACTTCCTAGATAGTAAGATTACCTATATAATTCCCTAGATTAAGGAGCATAGCCCTTATAGAGATAAAACCTAGGATATAATACTAGAGAAGAAGTATTTAATTAAATAGAAAGCTAGTTTAACCCTACTAAATACTAGCTAGAAAGGGAAATTAAAGTAATATTAATCCTATAGAGAGAATCTTTAGAAGCAGTTTTAGTAATTAAATTTAAGAAGTTATATATAAAGAAAGAAAAAGTAAATAACTATATTACAAAGATTATAGCTATTAGAGAATAGGTAGTAAAATGCTTAAGAGTTAAGGATATTATAGAAGATAATAAATAAGATTACTAGGGCTAAGAGTAACCTATATAAGAAGATAATACCTTAGCTAAGGGAAAGAAAGATCTACTAGGTAAGGTTAGCTAAAGAATTTTAGATTAACTATATAATAAGGTTTTTTAGAAAAAACTTAGAGTGCCCTTTTAGGATATTTATTATATTATACTAATGCTAGCAGAGGTAGTTAGTAATAAATACCTCTTATAAGTAAAAGGCATAAAGGATATTTATTACTATAATAGAGATATACTAGGTCCTATACTTTCTTTAAGATTATTTAGTGTGAAAATAAACCTAAGACTAATTAATCCTAAGAACTAGATTAATTCTATTATTTAAGTAATAAAGGAGACTCTTAAAGAAGATAAAAAGAATAAAGTAAAGGCTAAGATAAACCCACTAAGAATAGCCCTAATACCTCTACTAGAAATTAACGCTACCTTATAGGAATAAATCTAGGAAAGGCTAGGTACTTAAGATAAGATAAACCTTAGTAGGATCTAGTTAATCTATCTAAAGCAAACTTTATACTTAATATAATTATAAAGCTATAAGCTATAGTTAACTAATTATAGGATTTACTATACTTATAGGTCTATTTAGATAACCTAGAAGGGGAGCTTCTCCTAGGGCTTATTAATATAGGATTATAAGGGAATGTAATTATAGAAAGTATAGCTAGATGCCTAGGCCTAAGAATCTATCCTATAGATATAACGAACACTATATTATTTTCCTTATATAGGATTAAGATAATTAGGGAGGTTTAAATAAAGCTATACCTAGGAAATATCTAGATACTTACTAACTTCTACGTTAGTCTAGACTTAGTTAATGTTACGTGCTGGCTCTGCACGATGTAGGGTCAAATCCGTCAGAGGGGCCGACGGATTTAACTAGTCGTAAGTCATACTAATTTTACTTGTAAAAGCTACTATTAGGTATAATATATAATATTAGAAGTAAGTTAATTCTTCTAACTAGAGTGCTAAATCTAGCCCTATAAACATCCCTTATAACTAAGCTTATTCTACTACGTAATAAGTGCTAGGCACGCCTTAAAAGATAACTATCCTAGTTATAACTAATAGAGCTATAGCTAGATTTAACCTCCCTATCCTAAGTAACCTAAAAATGTTCCCCTTTATTAAAATTAAATAAAAGAAAAACAGGTTTAGTATGCCTATTACTAAAATTATAATTACCTCTGTTATAAAATTACTTAAAATTTACAATAGTTTTCTAGCTATATATATCCTCTAATAGTGTTAATTAAATTATTATATTAAATAATAAATTCCTATTCTTAGAGCTAATTACTCCTTTTACTGCATTTTATAGTCCTTCCTTACTAGTTTTACCTATTTTCTTTCCTTACCTATTATATTCTATTCTCTAACTACCCTTTCTAATACTATTCTAATCCTTATCTAAATTCTTTATTTTAATCTAATAACCTAGCAAATTTATCTCCCTTTTCTATTCTTTTCTCTACTACCTTACTAGTTACTAGTAACGCTATTTCTATCTATTCTATTACTATCTCTATCTATTTTCCTAATATTATTAGTAATATCCTAGTTAATTACTATAGTATTAGTGTTTTTAGTATTAGCTATTATAAAACTACTTAAGTCCCTCTTAGCTTTAATCCTAGCCTTTTAGTTAACTTTAGCCTCTTACTTAGCGTTTCTAGCATAGGGGTCTTAGTCTATTATTGCTTATTAGTTAGGTTAGTCCTCCTATTTACTATTTCTAGTATAACTATTTCTATCTATAGTTATACACTGCCTAACCTTAGTGTTTACTAGCCTAATTTACCTTACTATATACTAGTTTCTCCTAGGTTTAGAGACGCTAGAATTACCTTTATTAAAGTTAATTTTACCCTCTTTATATCCTCTCTAATCCCCTTTTACTCTAGTAATAGCTTATTAATAGTTACTATCTAAATATTAATTATTTCTTATATTTTTACTATTATAGATACTAATTCTACTATCTTCTTCTTATACTCCTTTTTATTAATTATATCTTATTTTAAAGTATTAAGTTATTTATTAAAATCTACTAATATTCTACCTAAATTAATCTATAGGATCCTCTTCTTCTAATCCTTTAATATCTATACTACCTATATAAACTTCTTTTTTATAGATTCTACTTCCTTTTTTATTAATTCTATTAGGTTAGCTATCTTCTCTTCTATTTCTTAGGCACTTTTATATACTTCTTTTACTACTCTTTCTACCTCTAAGAGTTCTATCTTAATTCTATTAGCTTATTTTTCTACTTAGTTAATTTAGTCTACTAGGTTATTAATTTTGCTTTATTTATATTATTTATTTTATTCTTTATTCTATTAAAATTTAACTAATTTTTACACTAGTGCTCTCTCTATATTAATATAAAGCAAATTAGCTTACCTAATACTAGCTAGTCCCCCTATAATTATGCTATTTACTATGCTGTATTTATCTATAAATTAGAGAGCTAATAGATTAGCTCTTAGTAGTAGGGATGCTATACTATTATATATAGCTATCTAATAACTACGCTTAACTATTACACTATTATAAAAGGCTATAGCTACTATTTTTACCTAATTTTTCGCTTATCTTATCACTCCGCATTTTATTAGATTTACTATAATATAGTTTATAGGTTTCCCTACCTACCTTATAGCCACTTATCTTATACTTAATATAGCTTTCTATTCCTTAAATATAGCAAAAATTTAGATAACTATATTTTACTATAATATAAAATATATATCCTTTAAATCCACCTCTAGACTATCTAATACTATTATAGCACTATTAAGCGCGAATTTATATATATAAGCCTATATTATATATTAAATATCCTACCTTTTAGCCTTATAACCTAATATAGTGTATCTAAATCTACTAAAATTAATCCCCTTAATGCTTTTCCCTTTATATTCTACGTTAAATTCTTTTATTACCCTTTTATATACTACTACCCTAATCTTTAGTATTAGCTTTAAGGCGTTTATTCTAGAACTAGGTTTTCTAAATCTAATAAATAATAGCTTAAAATTAAGCTTTATAATCTATTTATATACCTATAATAGCCTAATAAGGTATTTAGCTAGTATATTATTAACTTTATCCTTACCTTTACTTTTAAAACCTCTATCTTTAAATTTAGTTTCTATAAGTTTAGTCTCCTTATTACTCTTAGGTTTAAATTCTAGTTTAGGGGATTTACTACTTACTTAGGTAAGATTAAATCTTACTATACTATTATCTTCTTTATTTATTATATTATTACTTTTATTATTATCTTAATTCTTAGTCTTCTCTACACTACTATTCTCTTTACCTAGTGTATTACTAGATTTATTATTTCCTTAGACTGCTTCCCTTTCTTATAGCTACTTTTGTCTTTTAGCCCTTTTAATGTTTTTCTATATTAATTATTATATTACTTAGTTATATTTCTAGCTTTCTACTTCTAGATTCTATAATTCTTCTAGTTTATTATTAATATTATTACCTTTACTACCTTTACCTTTACTACTATCTCTTTTAGCTTCTACCTTAGTTTTAACTATTTTCTTAATAACTATAGTAGCTATATTAATATCTTTACTACCCTCTATAGCCTACTATAATAGTATATCTAATTTATTTTATACTATTCTTAATTCTCCTTTATACTATTCTTATTATAGATATATAACCCGCTATATTAGATTTATATATCTTAGTAATAGATCTTACTCTAATACTAGGTATAAATAGTATTTAGAAAGCTTCTAGCCTTTAAGATAGCTTACTATACCTAATTTAATTAAGAGGTTATTACCTTACTCCCTATATTTAGCTCTCTCCTTATTAGTACTAGCTTATTACTATACTAAATTAGTAAAAGTAATACTCCCTATTAATTAATTTTATTATATTAAGGCTAGCACCTAAATACATAGATATACTACTAGTATTTGCTTATAAATTATTTAGTTACTTATATCTAACTTATTATTAAATATAATAAGGTCTAGTCTTACACTTAGGTAATAATATAGATTAGCATAAAATAAGTAAGCTATGTATTTAACTTCTAGAGTAAGGTTATTAAATTTTATATAGTACTTCTTATAATTATTACACTTCCTTATCTCTTATAGGTAACACTACTTTGCATTATATAGCTAGTAAAACACTTTATTACTTTTATTATTAGATTTAACTATCCTAGCTATAGAGCAAAATATAAGGTCTAAATAAAATTATATATATAGGTACTAAATTTAACTACACTAGGTTTATTAGTATATTAGGGAGAGTTATAAGGTATAAGTAAGGTAAGTTACCCTTAGTAGGTATAATAAATAATATATATAAGAGGGTCTAACGGTTTTATACTAACCTAATAAATTTACCTTCCTATTATTATGCCTCTACTCTTACTATTATTATTCTATAGGGGGTTTAAGGCCTTTCTTTATATACTCCTTTGCCTAATTAATTAGATTCTTCTTAAGGTAATCTTCTACTATCTTAGATATATTTATTCTTATTTTATTCTTTACTATCTATTAGTTATCTTTAGTAGTATAGCCCTTCTATCTAATAAGAAATTCTACTCTTATAGTTTTAGTTTACTTAAGGATCTTAATATAATAATTATAGATTCTTTTAATTTCCTAATAGTCCACTTCCTCTAAGTTATTAAATATAATTAGTAGTAGGGCTAGTTCTTCCCTTTTAAATAGGTCTTTCCCTTATACTAGCTTCTATATCTATACTAATAATACTACTAGATAGACTTATAAATTTAGGGGAAAATCTAACTAATATACTAGGGGGTTTACTTTTTCTAATACTTTATATAGCCCTGCCTTCTATAGTAACTATTTCTTCTTAGGTTTACTAGGTAATTTATACCCCTTATATAGTTATAGATATACTATATCTCCTTTATTAATATTAACTAGTTTATAATAGTTATTATACTAAATTTTAGTAAGCATAGCCACTATTATAATTACTAGTTAGGCCTTATACTAGTATAACTTTTATAACACTATAATATTATTTACACTAGCTCTAGTATTAGTTATATTATTTAGAGAAAGTAGATTAATAATACTTAATAGGTAAAAACTATATAATAGTTTATTAGGAGCCTACCCTATACCTACTACTATAGTATTATTTAGCTAATATTATAGCGCTAGTAATAGTAATATCTATGTTATATCTAGGTTAGTTACCGTGTGGTATTATATTACGATTATTACTATCTAGTTTTTCCTTTCTACTATTCTATCTATCTAAGGGTAGTATACTATACCTATAAGGAGTTTAACTCCTATATACCTAAATATTTCTTTCTATATATTAGATATAAATCTTAGGTCTTTATTACTAATAATTTATCTTAGTAATCCCTAGTCTATAATATATAGAGCGTAAAGGAGTAATTCCGCCTAGATTTCCACTAGATATATAGTGTGTCCTAGTATTAGAAGTGTCCTTTTACTAAATAGGTAATTCACTAGGCATAATAAATTATAGGTAGTGTATCCTTTTATCTACTATATTATATTTACTGCTAGCACTTCTAGTATATCTATAATAAAATTAAGTAAAATTATATAAAAAGTCATTAGCTTTAGCTATAATAGTTATAGCTCCCCTAGTGGTTTTAAGCAATCTCCCTTTATAGGCAGCCTTAGTAAGTAGCTTAATATAGTATAGGTCTTTTTTAGGTTCTCTAATAGTTTTAATAATATATAAAGCTTATTAATATTATAGATTCTAGCTGTTACGTGGCAGAATGAGCTCAGTCACGAGGGACGTTTATAGGGCCGGATTTAGCACTCTAGTTAGAAGAATTAACTTACTTCTAACATCACATATTATACCTAATAGTAGCTTTTATAAGTGAAATTAGTATAACTTATAACTAGTTAAATCTATTAGCCCCTCTAATAGATTTAACCCTATATTATGCAGAGCTAGTATATAATAAGTGGTAGTAATTAGAGATTCTTTTATTATATACCTCTAGTAACCTAGATATAGAAACCCTATATCTAAAACTAACTATTTATAATATAAATTTACTTTTCTAGTTACTAAAAATAAACTATACCTTATTTATTAATTTTAGATATTTAATAGCGTAAACCTAGATTTTAGATATTAAAAATAGAAACTTATTAGAACTAGTAAATAAGAAGATTTAAATAACCTTATAAGATATAAATTTAATAATAGAATTCTTAAGAAGAGGGAATAGCTAAGAGATTAAGAACTACCTATTTACTAAAACCTAGTAGATTTATAAGCTATATATCTTGCTTAGAATTAAGTTAAAATCTATATTAGTAAAGCTAAATCTAAAGGATTTCTTAATAAATCTACTAGATTAAAGGGTAGTAAGGCCTTAGAGTAGTAAGTAAAGGGTATTACTAGTCCTATAAATAGTACTATAACTACTAAGACTAAGAAAGATATAAAGAAAGATAAAAATAATAAAGAAAAGGGGATTATAAACTACCCTAAAAATAATACTACTACTTAATATACTAAACCCCCTAACTAATTAATAGAGTTAAATTTAGAAGACCTATAACTAGGACCCTTAGGAAATATACTAGAATTAAAGGAATTTTAAACTAGGCTTACTAAATATAATACTATAAGGTTATTATAGGGAGTATTAAAATAATAATAGGCTATATAGTAAGCTATAATAGATAAAGTAGTAACTAGAATAGACTAGCTAGTATCTAGATTAGTAACTAAACTTAGAAACTTATAAGGTACTAGTACCTTAGTAGGTTTAATACTAATAATATAAAATACTATATAGGGGATAGTATATTTACTAAGTAACTAGGGATAATATAAGAGCTACTTAGATACCTACCTAGGATAAGTAGTATAACTTATACTACTATAGTACTAGTAAGGATTTATATAGTAGTAGCTAAATCCTTACTAGGTATAGTATTAAGTATTATATTACCTAGACTAAGGATAGTATACTAACCCTAGCTACTAAGGAAGGATAGATCTAGTACTAAATTAGAATTAGTATAGTTAGTAAGTAAAGATAGTAGAATAAAATATAGATTTAATATAGAAGATTATAAATATTAGATACTTTAAGCCTTATAATAAACTAGAAGAAGCTAGTAATAACCTTATTATATATAATAGGAAGTAGACTATTTTTTATAATATTAAATTATAGATCTAGGTAGTTAAAGATTACCTATATTATACTAATCCTAGCTAGTAAGATATTATTTAGAAAAAGACTTAGATACTATTCTAAGGAGATATAATAGTATAGTATAGATAATATCTTAATATACGTAAATAAACTACTATATTTAATAATATATTAATAGTGTTTATTACTATATAAAAGGAATTTAGTATTTAAGTATAGGATATAATAGTATAGCTTAATAAAGTAAAATATATAAAGAAGGATATCTTAAATAAGGTCTTTTTTTACAAATTTATATTAAAGATTTTCTAGTATATAAGGGTAAATAGTAAAATAACTAATTATTAGCTCCTAGTATACTTATATCTTAAGCTTTATCTAGGATTATATTAGATATACCTAGTTCTAACTAAAGATAATATAAGATTAGCTTATATTACTATAGTAAATAATAAAAGATATAATTTATATAACTATTTATATAGTAAAAGCTACCCTAAAGGTAAAAAGGTTAAAGAAAAGCTTAAGGTTTACTTTAATACTAAAATATCTAGTAGTAATTTAAAGAATAATAAGAATAAAGCATAAGCTAATTAGAATAGGCTATTAAATATATAGTTCTTATTAAAGAACTAATATTATTAATAGAATAATTAGAGTACTTAAAGACCTTTAGGATTTTTCTAACTAAAGCTATATTAGTAAAACTAACTTACTAAAGGATAAAACTAGAGGCCCTAGTGGAATAAGCCCTAAGAGAATTAAGGAGAATAACTAGGTTTTAACTAAAGCTAATAAGAGAATATTTAGAATTAGTAAAATAGGTAATATTTATAGGACTTAGGACTACTAGAGATAAGAGGTTAATATTAGTAGCTATAGTAATTCTAGTGTTAGGAAAAGCTATCTAATAAAGAGAAGGAGTATATATATATTATAGTATATAATAATAATTCTAATATATAATAGTATAAAACTTATCTTTAGGAATATAGTTATTATATAACTAAAGAATAGGTGTTACGTGCTAGCTCTGCACGATGTAGGGTCAAATCCGTTAGAGGGGCTAACGGATTTAACTAGTTATAAGTCGTACTAATTTTACTTATAAAAGCTACTATTAGGTATAATATATAATATTAGAAGTAAGTTAATTCCTCTAACTAGAGTGCTAAATCTAGCCCTATAAACATCCCTTATAACTAAGCTTATTTTACTATATAATAAGTGCTAGGCACGCCTTAAAAGATAACTATCCTAGTTATAACTAATAGAGCTATAGCTAGATTTAACCTCCCTATCTAAAGTAACCTAAAAATATTCCCCTTTATTAAAATTAAATAAAAGAAAAATAGGTTTAGTATGCCTATTACTAAAATTATAATTACCTTTATTATAAAATTACTTAAAATTTATAATAGTTTTCTAGCTATATATATTCTCTAATAATATTAATTAAATTATTATATTAAATAATAAATTCCTATTCTTAGAGCTAATTACTTCTTTTACTATATTTTATAGTCCTTCCTTACTAGTTTTACCTATTTCCTTCCCTTACCTATTATATTCTATCCTTTAACTACCCTTTCTAATACTATTCTAATTCTTATCTAAATTCTTTATTTTAATCTAATAACCTAGTAAATTTATCTCCTTTTTCTATTCTTTTCTCCACTACCTTACTAGTTACTAGTAATACTATTTCTATTTATTCTATTACTATCTCTATCTATTTTCCTAATATTATTAGTAATATCCTAGTTAATTACTATAGTATTAGTGTTTTTATTATTAGCTATTATAAAACTACTTAAGTCTCTCTTAGCTTTAATCCTAGCTTTTTAGTTAACTTTAGCCTCTTACTTAGTATTTCTAGTGTAAGGGTCTTAGTTTATTATTACTTATTAGTTAGGTTAGTTCTCCTATTTACTATTTCTAGTGTAACTATTTCTATCTATAGTTATATACTACCTAACCTTAGTATTTACTAGCCTAATTTACCTTACTATATACTAGTTTCTCCTAGGTTTAGAGACACTAGAATTACCTTTATTAGAGTTAATTTTACTCTCTTTATATTCTTTTTAATTCCCTTTTACTTTAGTAATAGCTTATTAATAGTTACTATCTAAATATTAATTATTTCTTATATTTTTACTATTATAAATACTAATTTTACTCTCTTCTTCTTATACTTCTTTTTATTAATTATATCTTATTTTAAAGTATTAAGTTATTTATTAAAATCTACTAATATTTTACCTAAATTAATCTATAGGATTCTCTCCTTCTAATCCTTTAATATTTATACTACTTATATAAACTTCTTTTTTATAGATTTTACTTTCTCTTTTATTAATTTTATTAGATTAGCTATTTTCTCTTCTATTTTTAGGCACTTTTATATGCTTCTTTTACTACTCTTTCTACCTCTAAGAGTTTTATCTTAATTCTATTAGCTTATTTTTCTACTTAGTTAATTTAGTCTACTAGGTTATTAATTTTACTTTATTTATATTCTTTATTTTATTCTTTATTCTATTAAAATTTAACTAATTTTTACACTAGTGCTCTCTCTATATTAATATAAAGCAAATTAACTTACCTAATACTAGCTAGTCCCCTTATAATTATACTATTTACTACGCTATATTTATTTATAAATTAAAGAGCTAATAGATTAGCTCTTAGTAGTAA
>JFGX01000511.1:0-16770 GCA_000729855.1 Epichloe aotearoae | reverse complement strand
ACTACTTATCCTAGGTAGGTATCTAAGTAGTTCTTATATTATCCCTAGTTACTTAGTAAATATACTATCCCTTATATAGTATTTTATATTATTAGTATTAAACCTACTAAGGTACTAGTATCTTATAAGTTTTTAAGTTTAGTTACTAATCTAAATACTAGCTAGTCTATTTTAGTTACTACTTTATCTATTATAGCTTACTATATAGCCTATTATTATTCTAATACTCCTTATAATAACCTTATAGTATTATATTTAGTAAGCCTAGTTTAAAATTCCTATAATTCTAGTATATTTCCTAAGGGTCTTAGTTATAAGTCTTCTAAATTTAACTCTATTAATTAGTTAGGGGGTTTAGTATATTAAGTAGTAGTGTTATTTTTAGGGTAGTTTATAATCCCCTTTTCTTTATTATTTTTATCCTTCTCTATATCTTTCTTAGTCTTAGTAATTATAATACTATTTATAGAACTAGTAATACCCTTTACTTATTACTCTAAGGCCTTACTACTCTCTAATCTAGTAGATTTATTAAGAAATCCTTTAGATTTAGCTTTATTAATATAGATTTTAACTTAATTTTAAGTAAAATATATAGCTTATAAATCTACTAGGTTCTAGTAAATAAGTAGTTCTTAATCTCTTAGCTATTCCCTCTTTTTAAGAATTCTATTATTAAATTTATATCTTATAAGGTTATTTAAATCTTCTTATTTACTAGTTCTAATAAGTTGCTATTTTTAATATCTAAAATCTAGGTTTATACTATTAAATATCTAAAATTAATAAATAAGGTATAGTTTATTTTTAGTAACTAGAAAAGCAAATTTATATTATAAATAGTTAGTTTTAGATATAGGGTTTCTATATCTAGGTTACTAGAGGTATATAATAAAAGAATCTCTAATTACTACCACTTATTATATACTAGCTTTATATAATATAGGGTTAAATCTATTAAAGAGGCTAATAGATTTAACTAGTTATAAGTTATACTAATTTTACTTATAAAAGCTACTATTAGGTATAATATATAATATTAGAAGTAAGTTAATTCTTCTAACTAGAGTGCCAAATCCGGCCCTATAAACGTCCCTCGTGACTAAGCTCATTCTGCCACGTAACATATAGACTTACAGGCCCTTTTTAAAGTAAATTATTAATCTTTTAAAGGTATACCTAAAAGAATAACTATATAGTATTAATAACTATAATATACTTAAGTTAAAGCTTTAAATATTCTATAGGAAATATAAGATACTAGATATCTAGCTAGAATAAGCTAGATATGCTTTTAAGGTAATACTTAAAGGCAAAGCTTTATAATACTATATAGACTACCTCTTAAAGCCTAGTTAACTATAAGACCTCCCTATGCTTATTAGCTAAATAAGAGAATAGTTTAAGATAGAAGATATATAGTAAAGATATCTCCTAGAGTAGTATAATATAACCCTATAAAGGGTAATAAATAATAGCCTAAGTAAATTAATAATTAATTACTTTAATAATATTATAGAGAAGCTTACTATCTTATAATAAGTAATACCTAAAGTAAGCTAAAGTAAAAGGGCACTTTAGAATTAAATTATAAGAGCTTATAGTAGTATTCTAGAATATAAAGAAGCTATTATAGATTTACCTAAAGGACTATAGGAGTTTTATAAATATATTAGAATAATAATCTAACTTATTAAGGAAGAGAAGAAAAACTATTAATAATTCCTAACTAATATAATAACCCTAGAGTAATTCTAGACTAACTAAAGATATAATAGGAAAGGGAGGGAGGCTTAGTACCTATCTAGAAGATCCTAAAGTAAAAGAGAAACCCCCTATATAAAGAAGTACTATATATATAGAAAAGAGGGATACTAGTTATCTAAGCACCTAAAAGAGAATTATAAGAAGGTATTTTAATACTTTAAGAATTACTACCTTATAAATCTAGCTAATAACTTATATAACTTATTCCTTATATAGTATAAAGGGGAATAAAAGCTATAATCTCCTACTAATAATAAGATTACTTAGTATATAAAGAGCATGAGATTTAAGGATAGCCCTAATAGTATAAATAGGCTAGTACTTATAAGCTTCTTTTATTAAGAAATATAACTTAATAGTAAAAGAATAGTTTTAATCCTTATAAGTTAAGTAACCTATTATAGCTTAAGTAAGGAAGACCCTTTTTAGTAAGAACTATTTAATAATACTCTAGTAATGTTTATTCTAGAAGACTATTATTCTTATATAAAGTTCTAAGGGATTATACCTAATATAGGAGCTGCAAAGTTCTTTATAGTAAGGCACCCTTAATTCCTTACTTTATAATAAGTAATACTAAAGATATAGCTTAATAGATTAAAGGTATAGAAGGTAGTTATTAGATTTAGCGTAGGAGAGCTAATTACTACGCTTAGAGTGGTTAATATGCCTACTCCTTTTAAAGATATTATCTTTTAGGTTATTCTTATAAATACCCTATTTCTCTTATCCCTTAATAATATAGACTAGTTATAAATTAACTTTAATATCTCTAAGAATACACTATAATAAGGAGATATTAAAGTCCTTATAATATGTAAATAAGGGCACGCTTAGATGCTACTTATATAAAAGGAAGAAGTAGTTACCTAGAGCTACCTTATAAAAGGTAAGCTATAATAATTATATTATTACTTTAGGTATTTATTAATCTAATATCTCTATAAGGTTCTCTATAAAGTAAGGTATAATATTAATATTAAAGCTATTAAGGAGCTAATAAGGGTCTACTACTAATATTAAATACACGTAAATAGCCCTAATTACTTTAAATTTACCCTTTAGGATAAGTATAGCTTTAACTTTAAAGTTATAGTAAATATTTTCTACCTTAATAGTAATTACCCTATACTCCACGCTATAGATATAGCTATAGTGTTTAATATAGTAAAATTTCTTGATAATATCTTAACAAAAATAACCTTGGAAGCCCTCTAGATATACTAGATTAATATTTATTAAGGCCCTTTAGATTAGATTATTATAGACACTAGTATAAACTTCTATAGTAATAAATTTAGATAATTCGTAGCTTTAATATTAATATTAATTAAGAAGGTCCTTATTAAAGCATACTATAGCATTAGGAAGGTTAAGAGATATTATAGGCTACTCTATAGGGCCTATAATATAATTAGGCGTAAATACCCTATAATACCTAAACCTATTGCCCTATAAATAGTAATAAAAGCCCTAAATAACACTATAGGCCTAAATAGCCTTATTCTAACCCTCCTTATCTTTAGCGCTTACCTATGTATAATAAGTAAATCCTTACTATTACTAGATATTATATAGTATATAATTATAGTCTAGAAAGCTACTAAAGAGATTAAGAGGCTTTACGCTATTTAGAAAGTTAATAAAGCCCTTACTAAACATAATAGCCTAGATATATTAAAGACCCTTAGCTTACTACTTAGATTAAAGGTCTAAGTCTAGTAAGAAGGCAAGGGATAGAGAGGCCTATATAAGCTACTAACTATAAATAGAGAGAGCTATATGCTTAACCTCCTAAGGGGCCTAAAGACCTTTAGGTTAACTTCTATTAAGTCCTATTATAATAACCTAAATATAAAGTAGTAGATAAACCACTAGCTAATAAAGCCTAATAAAGAGAAAGAGAAGGAAGAGTAAAAGGCTTAAGATAAGAATATAATACTAGTAATACCCCTAAAGCGTAGGTATAGGAGACCCTAAAAGAACCCTCCTATAATGCCCTAGGAGACTAATATCTTCTTATTAATAAAGGAAGAAAATAACTTAGCCCTAGTAATTAAGCTATATAAGAAAGGTATTATTAAGACCTTAGGAGAGCCCTTTAAGCTATTAATAAAGGCAGAGATTAAGGCCTTAATTAAGTAAGGTATATTTAAATTTATTATGTTTAATAAAGAGAAATATAGTAGGCTTTAGATCTTTAACTCCTATATTATTAATAAGGTAAAAGGTAAGATAATAAAACCCTATAAAAAGTTATGCCTTGTGATTTAAGGATATAAGAATAAAGGGAAATAGGCTATCCTTATATAGGCTTTAACAATTTAATAAGCAAGCTAATGCCTTATCCTTATAATAGCACTATTAGTAGCATTAAGGAAATTCCTCTTATAAATACAAGATATTTATTAGGCGTATATATAGGCACGTACATCGCTAGAGCGGCTAATCCTAGCGCGCTTACTAATTTAGATATAATACCTTTACTTGCTTAGAATAATTATAAGGGTTATAAAGCCCCTCTATAGCATTACAAAAGCTAGAACACACTAGTGGGTTATGTATTATAAGTATTATAGAGAGAACCTCTAAATAGAAACCTCTATATACAACCCTTGCCTACTTGTGACTACAAAGGAAAGCCCTAACTTTGCTTGCATTAGAATGCAAACTAATAATACCCTTAGCCTATTAGATAAGAAGTTCTCTAAGAAGGAAGAGGCCTAGCTAGTTACCACTAGCTTTACTATAAAGCTAAAGCAATTCCTAACTAAGGATAATTCCCTTATATTTAACAGAGGCATTATTACGCTAGAAAATAATACTATTAGGATATAATAGAAGGGATAGAGTAATAAGCTAGAATTAGTCCTTATAACTAACTTAAAGCGCAAATACGTTAAGCAAAGAGCCTAAGGCGCTTATATTACCTTAATCTGCTAACCAGAGGCTTACTTTAATCTATCTATTACTATATAATACTAAGAGCTAACCCTAGAGAATGTTGTTAAAAATAAGACCTATTTTTAGCCCTTTTCTAGTTAAAGGACCTTACAGTTACTAGGCTTGCATCGCAGGCCTAACAGCTGCACTGCAGCTGTTAACGGTTGTGTTATAACTATTAGAGTTACCTTGTAGCTATACATAGCTATGACTAACCGTGTGAATAACTAATGTTAATATAGATAACTTCCTTATGGATGTGAGAACAAGAGATAGCTAGGCAAGAGGTATGGGGGCACTCGTATATTGACTGAAGCTTGCTAGGTCTAAGTGTGTTGTGCGTGCGAGTCGCTGGCTTATAGCCAGCGGCTTGCCAGTGTCACGTGGACCTAGCCCTAGGACGTGGTGCGCCTGTTAGGTGGTGCACTAGTGCGCTGGTGTTGTGAGTGGGCCTCACAATGGATTAGTTAGTTATATGGCTGTAAGCGTAGCCATAACCACAGCCACTAGTAACTTAGGTAAGCTAGGTAATATAAGCAGGTTACCTTATAGCTATCTTTATCTGCGATTTTCTCTTTAACTAGAGGTTATATAAAAGTCTTACATATAGCAAATTAAAGCTAGAAGACAGGGCTTTCTTTTTATATAAGGTTGTTTTTTAGATAAAAATTTAGTGTATATAGGTTACTAGCTAGTATAGTAGTAAGTTAATTTTTTAGATTTTATATACAAATAAATTTTACAGAAAATAAAAAGTAGCCCTTAAGACCTTACTAGTGGCCTAGATCCGCTAATACGGTTAGTAGGTATATAAGAGGAAGAAGATCTTTTAACCTCTTAACTAAGTAACTAATAGCTGTATTGCCTGTTTAAAGTAACTAAAATTAATTTAATTACTCTATTAGTTATTATAAAAGTCCCCTAAATTAGAATTTAATAGTAATATTTGCTATAACCTTCTAACTACGTTACGTTAATTAATTTAACGCTACAGCTCTATCAGTTATAACCGTAGGGCTTGCGCCCGTACAGCTGTTGCCAGCAGGCAACTAGCTCCCTACATTTTAATATGTTATAAGCCTGGCTTCTATCACTATAGATTCCTTTAGGTCACTTTACGAACGTTTACAGAAGACTTCCCTTCTATAAAATAGGAAGGATCCGTGAGCATAGAAGCTATTCCCTTCTATAAAAAGGAATTTAAGAATAAGAATAGAAGACTTCCCTTCTATAAAATAAGAAGATAAATAATAAAGGAAAGGGAAAGGAGGCCTTGCCTCCCCCTAATTTTAATGCGCAAGAGGTTCTTAATAACTAGCTAAAAGAGCAGGCTATTAAGCAATAAGTAACTATAGACTAGTTATTACAGAAGCTTAAAAACCTATCTATAACTATAAATAGTTATATAGAGGGTGTGAAAGCTACTAAGCCTGCTAGTTAGCAGCAAGATTAGCAGCCTAATCCACAAGATAAGGTAGCTAAATCTAGCTTTATATAAGCTACCTTTAATAATTTATTTATTAAGGAATGTAATAAGAGAGTTTATAGCTTCCTAGAGACTACTAAGCTTAAAGGAGCTAAAAAATTTAATTAATAGAAATAAGCCCTAGCTATCTAATTTAGAGCTCTAGGTATGCCTAGTTTTCTAGATAAGCTAGAGGATTCTAGGGTGCTAGGGGACGCTAACTAAGCTATTATCCTTATATTACTAAGGGATAGTTATATAGAAGGCCCCTAAGCTGCTATAACTTAGCAAACATCACTAGAAGAAGCCTATAAGCTACTTATAAGGCAATATTCTTATAGCATTAAAATCCAGAGGGGGTCCTTATATTTAGATTTTCATAGCCTAAACTTTTAAGGTTATAAGAGGACCCTAGAGTCCTTTAATGCGGTCTTTAATAATCTACTAGCTAGATTATTGATTTCTAGGGTCCTCATTAATCCTATAGATTAGGTTAATTAATATCTTTAATCCCTAAAATTAACCTTCCCTTAGTAGGCTAAGAGGTAATAATTTAGCATGCGTATAAATAGGGCTATAGGGGTACCTATAGAAGCTCTAAACCTTTAATTTTTAATAGCAGACCTTCTAGCTAAGTAAAGGGATAAGTTATCTACGGTATCTAAAGCCCTAAATTATAGGGCTAAAGATTAAGAAAAAGGCACTAAAGAGAAAGAAAAGTCACCTAAAGATTAGAAGAAGAAGAAGAATAGCCCTAAAGAAAATAAGGGCTCTTCTAATTCTAATAAAAAGAAGAAAAAGAAGTAAAAGGGTTAAAAATCAGATAAAAAGGATAAAGAACATATAGAGGGTTCTTTTATGCTAGGAAGTTATAACCTTTCTAATAGAGCCCTTAATCTATATAAGAAACCTAGTAGTTATAAGACTAGTTATAAGAGTTCTAGTAAAAGCTCTAATTCTAGCTCTAGTGACTTAGATAATAATAAAAAGCAAGCTATTACATTAGTAGCTAGCTTTAATTATTACTATAAAGATATAAAACAAGCCCTATTATATAATATAGGTTTTACTATACGTATAGTTAATTTAAGGGATGTTTTTAGGGATTATATCCCTTTTAAAAAGGGGGAATCTAACCCTATCTTAACTAGTGGAGGTCCTATCTATCCTAAGGGATATAGTAGTACTGCTTTTAAGGTCCTATATTAAAAGAATCCTAATAAATACAGGACCTTAGTGCTAAAAGATACTCTATATTTTCTATAAATAGATGTTAATATAGTTAGTGGTCTTACATACTATATATCTAGTAGTTACCTAATAAAAGACTTACTTTATCTTAAGGATAGGTCTTATATTACTACCCTAGATATTAAAAAGCATAGTTTCTTCTTTTATATTAAAAACTAATTTACACTAAGGTTATAAAAGGGCCCTCGTGGTAGTAATACTAAGACTTATTATTTTAACCTTTTACCTATGCTAGCTTTAGGGGTTATAGCTACCCTATAGAGGTTTAAATTCCCTCTAAAAAGCTAGATTAGGTATCTAATTTAGACGAAATCACTAAAATTAACAATAATAATAATATTAAAGAGGTTATATAGGATAATTTAGAGGAATTAGTCCCTTCTGTAATGCCTATAGCCCTAGGTTAGGTCCCTTTAGAATCTAATATAGATTTAGGGGTATTAGAGGACCTTAGTAAAGGAAAAGGGTCCCTAATACCTCTCTAAGAGGCCTATAGTCCTTAAGGGGCCTAGCAGGGGACTAAGGAAGAAGGCCCTAATCTAGATCCTAATTTAGGCGCTAAAGACTCTTAATATTAATAGTTATTAGAACTAGCTAGCCTATAGTACATATAACTAGGGCATCTAGGACTTCCTTTGCTAAAGAAAACTAGCCTAATTACTAAAGGAATCCCTAATTTCTCTAAAATTAAGGATAAAGACTTTAGATATATAGCTTATAATTAATCTAAGGTAGTTAGAAGACCTAGAAAGCAAGCTATCCCTAACCCTCCTAGGGCTCTAGATTAAATAGAGGGGGATACGCTAAAAATCAGTCCTACGCTATATAATAAATAGTTAATTTGCTTATTTCTAGTTAATTAGAAGACTAGATATAAGTGGGTGTTCTTATTACCTAATAAGGAAGGCCTAACTGTTTATACTGCTATTAAGGGCTTCTTTAGAGAGCTTAAAATTAAACAGGTTAATATCCTAGGTATTTCCACTTTAATAAAGGCTAAGAAATTAATTCTAGTTATTAAAATTAGTTAAAACCTAAGGGAATTAAATTTATAACCTCTAGCCCCTATATTTATAAGCAAAATAGATTAGCAAAACATTTAATTTATACCATTCTAGATTAATTAAGGGCTACTATCTAGTGGGCAAAATTACTATTATATCTATAGTGTTTTATATTACCTATAGTTATTAATCTAATTAACTTAACTGCTAATACCACTAAGCTAGAAAGCCCTAGATAACTATTATTTACAGAGCTAGGTTACCCTTATAATAAGATTAACCTTAGCTATATTAGAGCTATAGGGTCTTATTGTAAGATTCTTATCCCCCCTAAAAAATAACTAAAAGCCTAGAAGTTAGTAGCTAGAACTATCCCTAGAAGACTCCTTACTACACTAGGTTCTAATACCTATCTAGTGTATATCCCCTCTAAAAGGCTAGTTATAAAGACTAGCTTTATTAAAATTATAGAACCTATAGGTCCTATTTCTAAGGGATTACCTATAATTTCTATAGGGGATAACCCTTTAGAGGGGGAAAATAATTTAGAAAATAACTAAGATCTAAATTAAGGTTTAAAGGATTACCCTATTAATAACATAGGGGTCCCTATAGGTTAAGAAAAATAACCTATAGTCCCTTATAAACCCCCTAAAGGTCTGATTCTAGAGGCCCTAGAGAAGGCGCTAACCGTATCTTAACTAGGAAATTAGATTTTAACCCTAGACCCTATTTTTAGCAAAATAACTAACTTCGACCCTAATATTAACCCTATGGATATTAATATTAGTCCCCCTTCTTCTCTAAATTTTATAAAAGAAATCTGCTCTAAGGTATAGAAGAAGCTAAAGGAAAATAACCCTATTAGCCCTAAACCTAAGACCTAGAAGCAAGCTATATCTAGTCCTTAAAAAAGGGAATGGATTAAAGCTATATATAATAAATACAAATAGCTTCTAAAGGCTAGTACTTTTAAATTCATAGGGATAGACTAGATTCCTAAGGGCTGAAAAGTACTAAAGAATAGGCTTATTTATAAGCTTAAAAAGGATAAAGAAAATAATCCTTTAAAATATAAGGCCTAACTTATTACTAAGGGATTTATATAAATTAAAGGTCTAGATTATTTAGAGACTTTTGCTACTATAAGCATTCCCCCTAGCTAGAGAATTTTACTAGCCCTAGTGGCTTAGAATAACTAGGAAATCAAATAGGTTAATTTTATAGGGGCTTTTCTTAATAGCTACCTAAAAGAATAGATATATATAGTTATTCTAGATAGATTTATTAAATTCCTTAAAGCAAATCCTAATCTAGCTAAATTAGCTAGAAGTTTTAGCTATAAACCCTCTAAAGATTAAGTAATTTTATTATAGAAGTCTTTATATAGCCTAAAATAAAGTTCTAGGGAGTAGTAATAAGCGCTAACTATAGTGCTTAAATCCCTAGGATTTAACCCTCTAATATCTAACCTAGCTATCTTCTTTAATCTATCCCTAAAACCTTTATTATTATATATATTAATAACTACCTTCTAATTAGACTGGATTTACCCTATATCTAAAGACTTAAAAAGGAATTTTATAAAGTCTATCTAATAGAAGATAGGGGGCTTGCTAAATTCTTCTTAGGGGTTTAAATTATATAAGATAGGCCTAATAGAATACTAAAAATTCACTAATCCTAGTATATTATAGAAGCCTTAAAATAATTTAATATGCTAGATAGTAAGCCTATTAGTATACCTCTTTAGCTAGGCGTTTTAGCTACCTAACTAATAAAGCCGCTTATAGCTAGCGAATTAAAGCTCTATTAGTGTATTATAGGTACTATAATATACCTAATGTTGCTTACAAGGCCTGATATTGCCTTTATACTTTAGTGGCTATCTATAGCACTAGCTAGCCCCTATATAGAGTACCTAAAAGTAGCTAAAAGTAGCTAAAAACTTACTAAGGTATTTATTAGGGACTAAATTCCTTGCTATTATCTATAGGGGAGACCCTAAAGGTATTGCTAGTAAAAGCTTAATAAGTTATTGCGATAGTGATTTTACAGGGGATAAAAAGACCTCTAAATTAACCTATACTTATCTATTTAAGCTAGCTAGCGGACCTATTAGCTAGAAATTAAAGAAAGCTAGTATAATTGCCCTATTAATATTAGAAGCTAAATCTAATGCTATTTGCAAGACCTTCTAGGAGCTTTAGTGGCTTTAGGGCTTATTTAAGGAGCTAAAAACCCTTATTTCTCCCCCTATTTAGATATATTACAATAATTAAGGCGCTATAACTATAGCCTATAATCTTACCTTATATAGCTATATAAAGCATATATTACTTAAATTTAACTATATTAGGCAATAGGTATTAGTAGGTTTAGCTAAGATTAAATATCTAGATATAAAGTTAATGCCTGTAGATAGTCTTATAAAACCTTTATCTATACCTTTTTATTAGGCTTTTATTAAGCTTCTAGGGCTTAATAATTACTAAACTAATAACTAACCTATTTAATAGGGAACTAAAAATAACGCTTAAAAGGGAGCTATATTAACTATAGCTAGGAATGTTTTAGAGGGGGCTCTTTATATCTTTCCTTACTTTTCCCTTTTATTATTTTTATCTAAAAGTTATGCTTTTAACTCTATTATTATCTTATATATATTTAATTACTTTAAATGTAATTCTTTTATAAAGGGGGTGTTAAAAATAAGACCTATTTTTAGCCCTTTTCTAGTTAAAGGACCTTATAGTTACTAGGCTTGTATTACAGGCCTAATAGCTACACTATAGCTATTAATGGTTGTGTTATAACCGCTAGAGTTACCTTATAGCTGTATATAGCTATAACTAACTATATAAATAACTAATATTAATATAAATAACTTCCTTATAGATTAGTTAGTTATATAGCTATAAGCATAGCTATAACTATAGCTACTAGTAACTTAGGTAAGCTAGGTAATATAAGTAAGTTACCCTATAGCTATCTTTATCTATAATTTTCTCTTTAACTAGAGGTTATATAAAAGTCTTATATATAGTAAATTAAAGCTAGAAAATAGGGCTTTCTTTTTATATAAGGATATTTTTTAGACTAAAATTTAGTATATATAGGTTACTAGCTAGTATAGTAGTAAGTTAATTTTTTAGATTTTATATATAAATAAATTTTATAGAAAATAAAAAGTAGCCCTTAAGACCTTACTAGTAGCCTAGATTTACTAATATAGTTAGTAAGTATATAAGAGAAAGAAGATCTTTTAACCTCCTAACTAAGTAACTAATAGCTATATTACCTATTTAAAGTAACTAAAATTAATTTAATTACTCTATTAGTTATTATAAAAGTCCCTTAAATTAGAATTTAATAGTAATATTTACTATAACCTTCTAACTATATTATATTAAATAATTTAATATTATAGCTCTATTAGTTATAACTATAGGGCCTATACCTATATAGCTATTACTAGCTAGTAACTAGCTCCTTATACTTTAATAAGAATCTTTAGAATCTTTAAAGCCCTTAGCTAGATTAGCTTAGTCTTTAGCCCTATAACCTATGGCTTTAAATACTATAGATAACTTATCCCTTTATTTAGCTAGAAGATTAGCTATTAGAAACTAAAGGTTTAGAACCCCTATAGGGGCCCTTATAGCCTTATTAGTTTATATACTAAATTATTATTATTTAGCCTATTAAGGAAAGGTTAATTTTAGGGATTATAAATATTAATTAACTTAATTAATAGGATTAATTTAGACCCCTAAAATTAATAATCTAGCTAGTAAATTATTAAAGACTATATTAAAGGCTTCTAAAAAGCCCTTAAATCCTTAGAAGCTTAAAATATAAAAGTCTAAATATAATAACCCCTTTTTAATTTTAATACTATATAAATTTTATCCTATAAGTAAATTATAGGCTTCTTTAGGTAATATTTACTATATTATAGTAACTTAGGGGCTTTCTATATAACTATTCTATAATAATATTAGAATAATAGCTTAGTTAGTATCCCCTAGTGCCTTAGAAATATCTAGACTACTTAGAAAATTAGATATACCTAAAGCTTTAAATTAGATAACTAGGGCTTACTTCTATTAGTTAAAATTTTTAGCTCCCTTAAGCTTAGTAATCTCTAGAAAGCTATAAACCCTTTTATTAAATTCCTTAATAATAGAATTATTAAAGGTAGTTATTAAATTAGCTTTATTATCTAGTTAATTTTATTAAATTTCTAGCTATTAAATTAGGAAATTACTAGTTTTTATACCTTCTATACTATTACTAATAGTAATAGTTAAGTTATTAAGCTTAATTAATAAATTATTAATAGTTACTTATTACTTAATAGCTTACTCTTTTAGCTAGTTATTTAGTATCTTTTATATACTAAGCTTAGGGACTTACTACCCTAAAGTAGTCTTATTAGTACTTATTTTCTTTTTTATAAAAGTAAAAAATCTTCTTAATAGCTTAAGGTAGTTTTCTTTAGAAAGAAAAAGACTTATTTCTAGCTATTCTTCCTTTTTATAAAAGGGAAAGCTTTTATAATTACTATAATAATTCCTTTTTTTATAAAGGGAATTATTAGTTTCCTTACTAAGGAATAATATACTAGTATAAAAGGTTTAATTTAACTCTAAAGGTAATAATAATTAATAATAACTAAGAAGCTAAGAAAGGGAAGAAAAAGAGAAATCTAGCTAGGTTAGAAGGTAAGTAAAAAAGGGGAAAAGTAAGGTAGTAGTAGTATTATAGTATAGGGGTATTATAATAGTATAGGGTTATAGCTAATTATATTATATATATTTATTTAAAGGCCTTATATTTACCCTAACCTTTAGCTATAATTAAACTAAATAAGACCTAAAGGTCTAAAGAATTTAACACTAGTAGTCTCTCTCTTTTTTTTATAGCTAAAGAGCTTAAAAATATAATAAAAATTAGAATAAAGGAAAGTATATATAAGTAAATCCCTTAATAGGAATCCGCTACTCTTATTAACTTACCTAGTGTTACGGAAATTTTAGGCCTATAATCTAGTGCTTAACCCACTAGACTAAAAGGTCAGCTACAACCATAGTTGAATGATTGTAGCGATATCAAGCCCTATAAAGCGTATTCTAGCACGTAACACCTAGCCTTAGTTATTCTAGTTATTCTAGTTATTCTAGTTATATTATTCCTTTAGGCCTCTATACCTAATATTATAGGTCTTTTAACCTAACCTTCTATATAAATTATTAATTAATTTAAATTAATTAAGATTAAAAGAGATAAATTTAGTAATACCTTTATTATTATATTAGCTAGATTATTACTACTATTAATCTATCTAACCTTATAAATCTTATACCTCTTATATAATTAATAAAGAGCTATAATATTAATTATTAGGCACTTTTTCTTTATTATACCTAGCTTTATAAGATATTTATATAGTAAAAAAGAGTTAGTATATAGGATTATTAGGATCTAAGGTATCTTTAATTAGTTAGTAATTTACTTAAGGGTTATAGATATTATATATATAATATCTATACCTTAAACTATACTATATAGCTTACTTATAAGCATGCTATAGGTAACTTACTTACTTTTTATTAAGCTATATATAATAATATTACCTCTTATAATAAAGGTATTATTATCTTATATTACTTTATTACTAATTATAATTATATATCTAATCTATAAGCTAAGGTCTATATTATTAGCTAGTAATCTATCTATAAATATAAAAAGCTTTATCTCTTTAAGGGTTAAGGGAATATACTATAGTCCTTACTATTAATTCTTAATTTACTACTTAAGGCACTTATTAAGGTATTTAATATTATTAATAAAGGGCTCTTAGTATTATATAGTAATAAAAAGGTTATAAAATACCTCTAGTTAGTATATAGTTATAATATAACTTCCTTAGGCTTACTATTCTATATATTCTTACTTTATTACTAGTAATTAAGGATTAACCTCCTTAATCTTTTAACTTTAGCCCTTTTAGGTTAGAGTTAATAAGTTATTAGTATTTTATATTAAAATATAGCTATTAAAAATAAGGGGATTTCTAGTTATTAATTACTATTTTTCTTTTACTATAAAATTAGCTTTCTAAAGCTTTTTTTTTTTTCTAAAGAAATTATTATTACTAAGTCCTAAAGTATTATTTATTTATATCCTTATAATACTAAAGAGATTCTTATTACTTAGAGCTATAATAAGTAAGTAAGGGTTATAAGTTAAGGTTATTATATTAAGCTTATCTTTATAATAATAAAAGTAAGTTACTTACTAGTAAGTTCTTATCTTTATAATTCTATAAGGAGGCTTAATTACTAGTATTACTATACCTTAGGAAAGAGATAAGTAATCTATTTTAGTAGTCTTATAATAATAAGTCTATTTAGCTTTATTTATAATTAAATATAAGCCTATATAATATCCTAAATCTAAATATAAATACCTTTTTCTCTTAATAATAAAGTAAAAGCTATAATTAGCTATTAGCTTACTTACTATATTATTAGTAATTAAGTTAATATAGCCTCTTTTCCTTTATTATTATAGCCTTATACTATAAGATATAACTTCTTATAAGGTAATTTTATTTCTTTACCCTTAATTTCTTTTACTATATAGGAATTAAAAGTCCTATAGCCTTAGTACTTTACTAGGTTAAATATTATAAATTTAAATATATTATAGGCTTAAAAGGTATTAATCTTAGCCTTATTAAACTACTTAAAGGGCTCCCTTAGAGTTATAATCTTTCTTTTTTAGTAAAGTTAAAGAGTAAGGTTTTAATTAGCCTTTTCTTTACTATAAGGAATACTATATTTAGTATTTCTTTAGCTATAAGCTTTTTAATTAAAGCTTTCTCTTAGTTTTTATTAATAAATATAAAGTAATTCTTAATATTTACCTTACTAAGGCTATAATTTTTAGCTTTATTAGCCTTAGTATTTAATACTATATTTTTATTAATATAAAATTAGACTATAAGGGCTTTTCTTAGTTTTCCTTACTTTCTCTTTACTAAAGCCTTTTCTTTTTTTTCTTCTATTACCTTTACTTATATTACTTTCTCTAATACTAGGTTTACTAGTAGCTTATTTTTCTTAGCTATCTTTATTTTTTTATAGGCTTTTTCTTTTCCTTTACTAGTAATACTAAGGTTACTATATTCCCTAATACCCTAAGGTATTACTTCCTTACCCTTTATTCTAGCTTTATAATATAGCCTAACTACTATAGAGTAAAACTTTACTAAGCTATAGGGTATTTTTATAGTATAAGTCTTTTTATTAGTAGTAAGTAGCTTATAAGGGCTATATTACCTTTTCTTTTCTCTTTATATATATATATTAGCTTATAGTAATAGCTAATATATTAGTAATATATCTAGGCTATTCTAAGTACTAAGGGTATTATAAACTTACCTCTTAGCTAAGTAATAGTATACTTTATTAGTAGCTTTCTAAATTACTTTACCCTATTAAATAATAAAGACACTTAGTAGTAATTTATTTATTATCTATAAGTAAGCTCTAAAGACTAGTAAGGTTAGCACTAGGCTATTTAGTCTTATTAAGTTATTAATAGCTTTAATAGCTATCTAAAGCTATTATTTAGGTATAAGTTTATTACTAATTAAGTCTATAATAATATTATAAGCCTAGTATAAGGATTTATAATATCTCTTTACCTTTCTAATACTATTATAGGCTTTAATAAGTATTTTATTAGTTTTAATTAATATTAGATAAGTATAGTGCCTAAATTTAGTAAAAGTAAAGTTCTTATTAGTATTTTAAATAATCTAATCTAGAGGGCTAAGATATATATTAATCTAGTACTCCTTAATAGTATTTTAGATATTATAGGCCTTTTACTTATTAGGATTAAGAAATTAGGCTACTTAGAAGGAGATTACTAAATTAATAATATAAAGGACTAATTAAGAGTTAATTTATATAATATTAATAATAATTTTATAGTTAAATTTATAGTTATTCTTAA
Organism: Epichloe aotearoae; assembly: GCA_000729855.1. NCBI lineage: Eukaryota > Fungi > Ascomycota > Sordariomycetes > Hypocreales > Clavicipitaceae > Epichloe > Epichloe aotearoae. Next base: position 306 of record JFGX01000511.1, on the reverse strand, counting down.
TTATAAATTTAAATTAACTAAGGGCCTTTTTATTTATTTAGTAATAGTAGTAAACCTTAGTTAATCTCTTAATTACTTAGCGCTTAATATTATAACTAGCTTATTAGAGAATCTTTATAAGCTATTAAACTAAAGGATAACTAAATCTTTAGTATAATTAATAAATATCCTTTTCTAATAGGTAAAAAGTAACTATTTCTTTTACCTCTAGTAGCTACTATAGATAACCCTATTACTATATAATTAGTATAGTCTTATTACCTTAAATTAATATATTAGTAAGGTTATTAATCTTAATATTTATCT
>JFGX01000510.1:0-16782 GCA_000729855.1 Epichloe aotearoae | reverse complement strand
TATAATATAGGGTTAAATCTATTAGAGGGGCTAATAGATTTAACTAGTTATAAGTTATACTAATTTTACTTATAAAAGCTACTATTAGGTATAATATATAATATTAGAAGTAAGTTAATTCTTCTAACTAGAGTGCCAAATCCGGCCCTATAAACGTCCCTCGTGACTAAGCTCATTCTGCCACGTAACAATTTAGTACTCTTATTAGCAAAGAATATTAGGCTTAAAGAGGCAAAATAGAAGCTAACCCCTAGATTTATTAGGCTATTTTAAATACTTAATATAGTAGGCAAATAAGCATACTAACTAGCACTACCTAATAAATATAGCTAGCTATATAATATATTCTATATTAGCCTATTAGAGCTATAGAATTACTAGGAAAACACTATAGATAAGGAAATACTAATACTAGACCTTAAAGATAAAGATAATAAGTTTAAAGTTAAAGAAGTTAAGGACTATAGGAAGATATATAAAGGTAATAAATACCTAGTAAAATAGAAGGGCTAGCCTAGTAAATATAACTAATAGGTCCTAGTGGAAGATATAGAAGGCGCTTAACACGTGATTTAGGCCTTTTATTAAAGTAAAATAAGTAGGAAGCATAGTAAGATATAAGTAAGTTATAGGTAATAAGGTATAAAGCTACTATAGAAAAGGCCTAGCCTTATTAGCTACTATTATACTCTAATTAAAATAATCTTAGACTACTTACTAAATTATAAAAGAAATTATCCCTATAAGGAAAGGAGGGATAGGGGAAACCCCTCTATAGTAGCCTTTATATATATTAAAACTACACCCCTATAAATAAGATACTTAGCCTTATTCTTATCCCCTATAATTACCTCCTATATTACTAGGAAAAAGCAGTGCTTTACTATGCCCTAGGGCATAAACCCTAGGTTATAGGACTATAAGCATAAAGTTATCCTTGCCTTCTAGGTAGTAATAAGATTATAGTAATTTAGCTATAGAAAGATTAGTAAATAGGTAGTAAAATAGAATAAAGTACTTACTATCCCTAGGATAGGACCTAGGAATATTATAACTAGAAGTTACTGCTAAGATATAATATATTAGTTATATAAAACCAACATAGCTTGCCCTAAAATATAAGTAAAAAGCTAGTAAATATATAAGGAAGAAATAAACCTAGTAGACCTTAGTAGCCCTAGTTAGCCTAAATATAATATAGTAGGCTATATTAGTATAGTTAAAACCTAGGATTAGGTTTAAGTAATACTTAGTAAAGTAGAAGTAAGTTACTTCTAAAAATATATAGTCTTTAAGGTCCTCCTTAACCTTACTACTAAGAGTATCTATAAGTTCCTAGACCTAATCTAAGATAGCTAAAAAATTAAGAAAATCACCCTTTATTATAGGTATTACCTAGGGAAATATTAGTAATAAGGAACTAAAAGACTTAGGAAAAGTAGTATACTTACTATATTATATATATTACTACGCTTTATATACTAAAGATAGTACTTTAAGTGTTTTCCCTTAATAATAGTAAATATCTTATAGGGAAAATAGTAGTTAATCTATAGGAGTTTAGGCTTAGATAAAGGGCTTTTCTTAAAGTTTATATACCTAGTGTGTAAATAGTATATATAATTACACTCCTTTAAGTAAATAGTCTTAGTGTTTATAATAAAGGTATAGTAATTAATAAGGGAAAAGTTATAGTAACTAAAGGTATAATAATATTTTAAGAAAAGTTTACTATATTTATAGAAGGAAAAAGCATATAATATAATAGGGAACTAGAGATAAATTTATACTTAAGCACTACCTATTATTTATTATTATTTTAATATAGCTACTAGTTAGTAAATAGTTATATACTAGCTAGCAAAAGCTATTTAAAAGCCTAGCTAAAAGTAAGAGGGTAATTATAAGGCTTACTTATAATACTAGCGCACTAGTACACTACCTAATAGGCACACTATATCCTAGGGCTAGGTCTATATAATACTAGTAAGCCACTAGCTATAAGCTAGCGACTCGCATGTATAACACACTTAGACCTAGCAAGCTTTAGTTAATATACGAGTGCCCCCATACCTCTTGCCTAGCTATCTCTTGTTCTCACATTAACTACTATACTTCTAGGCTAAAGAGTCCCTAGGGCTTCTATAAGGCTACTTTCTTTACTATTTATTATAGGTTTATAATAAGCTATATTATATACTTATTAATCCTATTCTTATTATAAGGGTCTAGGGTATTTTTTACTTAGAATTATACTACTACCTCTACCTTTATATATAGTTTATATATTATATTCTAGGTATATCTTAGGACTAGGGGGGTATTCTCTTATTATTTAGTAAAGATACTAATTAGCTATAGGATATAGTTAAATCCTATAAGATTCTTTATACTATTATAATAAACCTAGATATTAGGTATTACTTATACTAGATTAATTATACTATCCTTATTACTATTATACTATCTTATAGGTTTTCCTTAGGGTATTACTAGTCTAAGCCTTTACTAGCTTATAAAGTCTAGTAGCTCCTTTACTCTATTAGTTATCCTATTTAGCTTATCCTAAAGGGGGTATTTTTAGTTAAAGTTACCTATAACTATACTTTAGCCCTAGGGTTCTTTTATATTAATAGTATAAATAGGGGTATTCTAGTTATTACTATATCCTTTTAAGTAAAGTAAGTAAATATTAACTCCTTATATTTCTACTAATAACTAATTAGTTTCTCCTTAGGCTAACTATAACCCTATATTATATTTCTTATTTATATATATAGTATTATATTTATTATAGTATATAAGTTAGAATTAGGTAAGGCCTAAAGCTAAGGGCTAAGGGTTTTTTATATATTACTATTCTTAGATTATAATTATATCTATATTAGTCTAGTAGTAAAGTATAATATATATTAGGCTATCCTTCTTATTTATATTCTAGAAAAGGACTTATAATATTACTATATTAATTAGGGAGGTTAAGGATTTTTACTACTTTAGATTAGCTTTATTCTAGCTCTAAGTTATTCTATATATTATATAATACTCCTAAATCTTTACTATTTAGTGCTTTACTTTATATTTATAGGATATTCTTTTTTTCTTCTTATTATAATAATAGGTTCTATAGCTATACTAAGTCTCTCCTAGGGAGGAGTTAGGCTTTTACTTAGGGAGTAAGTAGTAAATTAGGATAGTTATTTAAGATATCTTACCTTTATAGTATTTTACTTCTCTTTTAGGACTAGGTAATCTCTAGACTAGGCTAGGTATAGGCTAGAGTATAGGATATAATTCTCTTTTAATTATCTATTCTTTATTAGGTAAGAGGCCTTACTATCTTTATATTAGCTAGTACTATACTTACTATACCTTAGGGCTACTTTATAAAACTTTATAATATAGCTTATTTAGAAGTAATTATAGTACTATTAGGGTTATAAGGTCTTATTATATAGTTTAGTTTAGAATAGCTTTACTTTAAAGACTATTTTATCTTAGTATATCTTATTAGTATCTTTAATTTCTACTAGCCTAAGGATTAGGTTAGTTCTTTAGATATCTTTACCCTAGGGATACCTTATAGTTACCTTAATTATAATTACTTTATTAGCTTTTTTAATTTTTATTACTAGGTTTTTTATAAAGAAATACTTTATTAAAAATCCTTTAATAATAATACTAAGTATATAGTAGTAAAGGGTTATTTCTAGTTTAAATATATTAGTAATCTATTTTTAGTCTTCTTTATATTAAATAGTGTTTCCTTTAAAGGTAATAACTATATCTTTACTAAGAAGCCTCCTAGCTATTACTACTATAGCTTAGCCTATAGCTTTATTTACTACTATTACTATATCTTTAGTGCTTTTAGATTAGAGTAATTCCTAGATAGTATTCCCTTTAATAAGTATTTCTTTATATTATTTACTAGGGATTCAGAGAGAGAGGGGTATAGTATTTAGTTACTTTAGGGCTAATTTAGTAGTAATACTTACCTAGGTTAAGGTATTATTTTCCTTAGCTTTTTCTTTAATAGCCTTCTTAAAGGCTTACTTAAAGGCTTCTTTAGTAGTATAGATATTACTATTATTATTATTTATTATTTTTATTTTAGCCTAGGTATAGTCTACTACCTAGTAAGCTATAGCCTTAGTAATATACTATACCTAGGTAACTTTATTACTAGGGATAAGGCTAGTAATTTTATTATAGTATTTTATATTTTTAGAATATTTAAATTAGTCCTAGTTTATTATTAGGTTAGTCTTATCTCTCTAGATATTAAACTATCCTATACCTATATTTAGGTAGTAATAGCTTTATACTAGCCCCCTTTCTCTAGTATTAATTACTATTAGTATCTTATCCTTATACTTACCTCTAGCCTTACTATAATATAGTATTATAAGGAGGGGTAAAAAGAGGTAAGGAATTTAAATATTAATATAGTTTATATTTTAGAGGTAGTTCTAGACCTTTAAAGCAGTGTAGAAAGTTATATAAAGGTTTTAAGTTTATAATATACTTATATAATATTAGAGCTATAATTACTAGTATATAGTAACCCTAAGGAAGCTTTACTAAAGGTTATAATATACCTAAAGAGAGTTATTTTTAGTACCCTTAATAACCTAATAATACTAAAAATAGTACTTAGTTTATAGTTCTTAGTAGTTATTATTAGATATTTAATAGTTAATTCTAGAGCCTCTTAAAGGCTATATAAGAGTATTATACTTAGTTTACTATAATACTTAGTTTTAAATATAAGTAAATAACCTTAAGGTATATATCTCTTTATAATAAGATTAGAGAGCTTATAAGAAATATAATACTATTAAATAGGATTATTAAGTATTATACTAAAGTTAATTTTAATAAGATTATTAAATAAAACCTTATAAGGGTAAATATTAATAAGTAGCTTATAGATTCTTTAATTAGCTATAAAAGATACTTCTAAGTAAACTACCTTATTACTAAGGGTAACTTACCTATAGAAATAATTAATAATACTATTAAGGCTTAATTTCCTACTATCTTAGCTTAGATTAACTTATTAATTTATATAGTAAAGAGTAAGGAAAAGGTTTTAGATTTTTATAGTATTATAAGTAGGATTAGGTACTTAATTAAAGCTTAAGAAAGGTCTTAAGTAAAAGCTAGTAATACCTTTAAAGCTAAGCTAACTCTTAATAATAAAGTAAAGAATAAAGCTAAAAAAGAAAAGAGAATAAAGAAAAATCCTTATATTTACTATAAAAAATATAGGGTAAAAAAGTTAAAATACTTATAAAATACTTATAAAATACTTTACTTACTAAAGAATTAGAAAGTTCATAAAAAGCTATTAAAAAAGATAAAAGAAGTAATAAATTATTAACTTAATAATATAAGAAAGGTATATAATATATAGTTAAAGAATATATATATATATTATTTACGCTAGCTAGCTCACTACGTGGCTATTACTAGTACTCTAGCTGCTTAGTTAAAAGGGAAAACCCTAAGATAGGAAGAAAAACCCTCCTATATCTATATTTAGGCTAGCGCTACCCCTATTATAGGCCTACACTATAAAGTATATAGCCTATTATAAGTAGTTATTACTAGCTTATACTAGCCTTATCCCTTAGAAAATAAAAGAAAAAGGAAAATATATTATAATTAGTGCCTTTAGTCCCCTTTTAGCGCTAGCCTAGGCCTTTAGTAAGCCTATTCTAGGCCTCTTACTATTATTATATATATAGTAAATTTAGGTTTATAATATTAATTTACTTCTTATTTACTTCTTTACTAACTCTCTAAAGCCTTACTTTTCTACTAAGTCTAACCTAGTTCTAGCCTATAAGTCTTATAAAGCTTAAGTACTTATTTTTATTTATATACTATAAAAGGAGGGTAAGTTTAATATAAGTCTAGGGTAGTCCTAGGTTAAAGCTACTTAAGTATTATTTATTTAGTTAATCTTATTATACTTTATTTTTTAAGCTATATTTTTATTCTATCCCCCCCTCCCTTTATTAAGTATAAGAGAGGGTTTTTCCCTCTATAGGGTTTTAACCTCTTTTCTTTTCTTTTATTAAACTTCCTATAAGTTCTTTTCCTTTTTAAAGCTATTTAAGGCTACTCTAGGCTAGATTTAGTCTAATTACTAATATTTAATATAGAATAAGAATAATTCTAGTAAGATAGTATTAAAGCCTATAAGTTTTCTAATTTTAGTATATTTCTAGTTTTAACTTACTTAGGAAACTATAGCTTTAGAGTATTACCTATAAAAATCTATAACTATAAAATAGCTAAAGTATATTTTAGCTAAGAATCTTAATATAAGTCCCTTTTACCCTTACTTTAAGCCTATCCTATATCTAATCTAGGTTAGCTTAGTAAACCTTAAGAAATATAATATATTTTATATAAATCCTAATTAATTTAGAACCTAGGGTATTAGTACTATAATATTATTAGTAAGTTAGTTTAATTTAGGCCTAGGGATAGCACTAACTTAGTTAAGTAAAGGTAACTACTAGTGCTTACTTTAACTATTAGGTCTAGAATTATAGTTATAAAAAGGTAAGGGCTACCTTTATTTTAGCTTTATTTTAGTGCTAATTTACTTATAGCTAAATATAGCTAGTTAGTAAAATAAGTATTTATAGTTATCTAAAACCTAGGTAGCTATTATTACTAAGGGCACTATAAGTACTACTATACTAGATTAGTACTAGGCCTAATCTAGGTCTAATATCTTTTTCTAGGTCCTAGAAGATTTCTAGAACTATATTAAAAAGCTTTATATTAATAATTAAAGTAAGAAAAAATAAAGTATATTAATAATAGGCCTTAACTAGGCTAGGTTTACTAGGGACTAATATAATAAACTTATTTTCTAGCTATATTACTTAAATATATATATAGTAAAGATAAACTATCTCCTAGCTACTACTCTCTTTATAAAGAATTATATAAAAATTATAAAAAATATAATCCCCTTTTCTAAGAAAAAGTAAGGTAGTAGTTAGGTTTTAGTTTAGAAAAGAGGTAAGGGTAAGCTAGAGAGACTTATAATACTAGGAGTTTATAGTTAAAATTAATCTAATAACTATTCTAAATATACCTTATTTTCTCTAGTAACTATATTCCTATATTATAGGTTTACTTCTAGTTTACTAATAACCCTATATTATCTAATCTAGATCTTATCCTAGTCTATAGTTATTATCTATATTTATTATATCTATACCTTACTAATTTTCTTATATACTTTAAAAATAACCTAGGTCCTTCTCTTATTTATACTAGCTAAAAGCTAGGTCTTATACTAGTGTATAATATTATAGTCTTCTTATACCTATAAACTATCTAGCTATAGACCTTACCTTTAGGGGATTATTTAGGGCTAGCCTTACTTCCTATATATTAGTAAGCTAATATTATTAGGGCTACCTATAGCTATAGTTACTATAACTAATAATTATATAGTATTAGTCCTTTACTACTTAGCTATAGTTATATAGGGGTAATATTACCCTAGAAATACCTCTTTAAAATAGAAACTTATTAAGGCTAATCTTTCCTATATATAACTAGACTAATATTAAAGAGATATATTTTTCTAGCCTTATATAAAACTTCTAGATCTCCTTTAGGTTATAGGTTAGTAAGTAATCCTTAGTTAGTTCTCTAATATACTTACTTTAGCTTAGTTACTCTTTATTATACTAGTTTTTCTATTATCTCTTTTATTTCTTATATAATTTAGTATCTAGTTTATTATTAGTAAGAGAAGGTCTCCTTCTATAGTATAATACTATTACTACTAAGCTAGCTATAGTTTAGAGGTAAGCTAATTAGTCTATTATAAAGCTTTTAATAACTTCTCTTAGTTTTCCTCCCTTCTTTATTAGGGTATAATAGGCACTTACCCTATAGGTAAGGATAAGTTAGACTACCTATATATATAGAAGTTAAGTATCCCTAAAGCTATATCCCTATACTAATACTAATAATATAAAGAGTATAAGCTATTACTAAGTAAACTTACCCTTAAGGATATTTTTATAAGCACTCTAGTTAAGTTTTCTATTAACCTAGACTCTAAGGAATTTATATAACTCTATAAGCACTATCTCCTTTACTCTAAGCTAGACCCTAGTCTAGGGGGGTTAGTAAAACCTAGTAAAGTGTATAAGTTTAGTCTTTATAAGGTTAAACTTTACTCCTGCTTTCTTTGCCTAGTCCTTACAGACCTTCTATGCGGCCTTAAGCCTTATAGTTAAAGAATAATAATATAAAGAAACTTAAAGAAAATAATACTATATTTATAGCTATAGGAGAGTTTATAAAGGCTTTTTTTACCTAGGGTAAATTATAAGTTATACTTAATAATAAAACCTTAATTTATATTTTTAATAATAAATACTAGTTTATAGACCTTAATTATAGTAAGTAGCCTAGAATTTAAGTAAGTTATAGTATTACTAAGGCTTATAGTATTAGTATAGCTAGGATTATCTTAATAAATAGCTAGACCCTTACCTTATTAAAGGCTTAGTACTAACTATTATTCTTTATAAACCTTATATCTCTTTAACTACTTATATAGAAAGAAATAAGGTAGGATAACCTTACTAAAAGGGTAATAGACTTAGTAAGAGGTAATTAGGAGATATTTTAAACTTAGATTATTAGTATATAGCTATATATAAAGGGATTAAGCTTATTAGAGGCTTTTACTATTAAGAGAGATTTATAAGACCTAAAGACTATTATAATAATACTTATAAACCTATAGTACACTAGATTAGTATATTTAGGTAAGGATATAATAGATTAAGTGCTTTAAAAGCTTTAAATTTCTTTAAAAAAAGGAATACTAGTAAATATAGGGTTTACTAAATAGCTAAGGTATAGAGATAAATATTATAAGTTCCTTAGATAAGATCCTTACCTTTAGGGTTACTTTAGGTAGTCTTCTTTAATCTTTTTACTTAATTTATTAAATCCTTTAGACCTTCGGGTCTTATTCGGTTTAATCATAGCCAAAGGTTAGGGCAGATGTAAGGCCTTTAAATAGATGCACGCAACGTGATTAGTTATAACCCTATACTATTATAATACCCCTACACTATAATACTACTACTACCTTACTTTTCCCCTTTTTTACTTACCTTCTAACCTAGCTAGATTCCTCTTCTTCTCCCCTTTCTTAGCTCCTTAGTTATTATTAATTATTATTACCTTTAGAGTTAAATTAGACCTTTTACACTAGTATATTATTCCTTAGTAAGGAAACTAATACTAATTAGTAGTTAAAAAACTATAGATAAGTTAGGACTATAAAGAAAAGATATTTCTACACTTATAGCTCCTTACCCCTTAATCTCTAGACTATTTAGGTAGGAAAGTATAACTTAAAGTATACTAAAGGAAAAGACTAGATCTTTAGACTTTTTAGGCTTCTAAGGGATTAAATCTTTACTTAACTATTAGGCCTATAGGATATTATAGTTAAAGATTTAGTTCTATTATCTATTATAAGAAAACTAACTAAATAACTAAGTCTATTACTATAAGGTATTTATCTTAAACCTAATATTAATATAACCTTAGCTAAAGCTAGCTAACCCTTTTATAATCTCTTTTTCCTATAGTATTTTCTACTATAATAGTCTTTATACCTCTATACTCTGTGTATATTATGCATAGATAAAGACTTATTTCTATGTCTATACTATCTTTATTTCTAGGTTTATATTATCTTTATAACCTATTTTTCCTTTCTCTCTTATTTTTATTATTTATCCTATAATTCCTTTTATCCTATTTATTCTATTACTTATTACCCTATTTTTCCTATTTATTATACTTATTATATTTATTATGTTTATCCTATATTCTTTATTCTATTTTTCCTATTTTTACTTCTTTCCTATAAGCACTTACTCCCTTTAAATTACCCTATTAATTATACTCTTATTTAGCCCTTTTTATTAGGCTACCTAGCTCTATTATATTAATAGAGTTAATATTAAAGAGCCTTGCTTTTTACCTTATTTTAATTACTATCTTATTTTCCCTAGATAGTATATACTAAGGTATTATTAGGCCTTAGCTCCTTAGGGCTAGTAAAGCCTAATATCTTTATTATAAAGCAAAGATAAAACTATTTTTACTAAAAGAATAGGATTAGAAGGTAGTCTATTAATAACACTAGCTTAATAGTAATATTTCTCTAAAGGCAAGATACCTAAGGTACCCTAAGAGGTATCCCTTATAAGACCCTTAAAGGAAGAGTTACCTAAGTAGCTTTAAATATACTATTTTACCCTTATAAGGGAATAGGAAGAGCTAGTATAACTAGATCTAAATACTACTATATAGTATAAACTTAATAACTAGATTATAAGGTTTATTATAACTATATAGTACTAAGGTTAGAAAGAGAAGAACCTTTAGGAGAACTTTAAAAAAGACTTTAAAGATTAGACTAAAGATACCTTTAAAAGAGCTAATAAAGATATTATATAAGAACTATATAATATCCTATAAGAGAATAGAGTATATATTCCTAGGGGAATAGGAATCCTAATTATAAACTCTTTAGACTAAGTTCTTTAAGAAAAGATAAGAATAATATAGCTAAAAGAAAGGTTATAATCTTCTAAACCCCCTAAACTATAGGTTTAGACTTAATAAGCTTAATAGAATTAACCTCCTTAATTTATAATAATAGAATATTATTATATATACCCCTAATTAACCTTCTACCCTCTATAAGAGTAAATATAGTATTCCCCTTAATATTAGAACCTATAACCTAAATAATGCCCCTATCCCTAAGAACTTACTTTACTAATAATATATACCCTCTCTAATAAGTAAATATAACTATATTAACCTCCCCTAATCCTACTTCTAAAAGGTATTCCCTATTATACTAATAAGAGATACTAAGTAACACTACCTTAATTACCTTTTAGGTAAGAACTTTTTATATAAAGAGATAATTACTAAGATCTATTAACACTTTAAGATAAAAAGTAATTAATAATTCTATTAATAAGAATAAAGTAGTATAATCCTTATTAATATTATTACTAAGAACCCTAATAAGACTAAGCTTAAGTGCCTTAAGATTATATTAACTACTCTAAAGAAAATCTATAGAGAGTTATACCTCTCTAATATAGTAAATACAGAGCTTTATAAGTAAACACTAAATATAGTAGCTAGTATACCTAAATACTAGGTAGTAAAGTATATATATACCCTAGGCTTTAAGAACCTTATAAGAGATCTTTATAAGTTAATTACTATTAAAGAATTAAACTAGAAGAGTACTTAGTACTACTAGTACTAGGAAAAGGACTTATCTAAGGTAATATTTATAGATTATTAGTATAGCTAATAAAGCTATAGTAAAGGAAGCTATTATAGAATAATATAGTAAAGCCCTAAATAATACTTTATTTATAGTAGTAATAGCTACTAGTTAACTAACTATACTAATATAAAGCATTAGAAGGAAAAGAATAAATAGTAGGCTAGTAAGACCTATTATATACCCCCCTTAGATAGGAAATTCTAGGTATTTCTTACTTTCTATAAGGGGAGGGCTAGTAATAATATAAATAAGGTAAATAATTAAGAATAGGAGAGTAACCTTAAGACCTATATATAGGCCTAAGATAATAATAATAATAACACTAATAATAACCTATTATTAGGGGTATAATTAAGTATTATATAATTCTTTTACTTAGGGCTAGAGGTTAATAATACCCTTATTAATATAGATATCCTTACTACCCTTAATAATTAGGTATTCTAATATACTTTCCTTAAGTAAGAACTATATAAACCTTAAGACTTTAATAAAGGGCTTATATTATATATCTCTAAAGAATACTATTCTAAAGAGGTCTTTAGAGAGATTATACTTAATATAAGTGCTATAGGCAAATTAAGTATAGGTATTATATAGGTTAAGGCTTTAATAAAACTAATACCCTTACTAAAGATTAAACCTTATCCCTAGTAAGTTATTAAATTTAGTGCTAGGGAAGTAATAATATAAGGTATTATTAGCGTGCCTATAGAGCTTAGTAAGCTAGATTTCTATATTATTAGCACTACTATACCCTTCCTTTTCTTTATTACTAATATAGATAGGATAAATATTAAGATTAATAACCTTACTAATATATTAATTTAAGGTAATAAGACTATACTAATTATATAGTAATAGGGTTATTTATAGTAGCTACTAGAGATAAAAGAAATAGTTACTTTTTACCTATTAGAAGGGGATATCTATTAATTATACTAAAGATTTAGTTATCCCTTAGTTTAATAGCTTATAAAAATTCTCTAATAAGCTAGTTATAATATTAAGCGCTAAGTAATTAGGAGGTTAACTAAGGTTTACTACTATTACTAAATAAATAAAAAGGCCCCTAGTTAATTTAAATTTATAATTAAGGATAACTATAAATTTAACTATAAAATTATTATTAATATTATATAAATTAACTCCTAACTAGTCTTTTATATTATTAATTTAGTAACCTCCTTCTAAGTAGCCTAATTCCTTAATCCTAATAAGTAAAAGGCCTATAATATCTAGGACACTATTAGGGAGTACTAGATTAATATATATCTTAGCCCTCTAGATTAGATAATCTATAATACTAGTAAAAACTTTACTTTTACTAAATTTAGGCACTATACCTATTTAATATTAATTAAAACTAATAAGGTACCTATTAAAGCCTATAATAGTATTAGAAAGGTAAAGAGATATTATAGACCCTTATACTAGGCTTATAATATTATTATAAACTTAATTAGTAGTAGACTTACACCTAAATAATAGCTTTAGATAGCTATTAAAGCTATTAATAACTTAGTAAGACTAGATAGCCTAGTGCTAACCTTACTAGTCTTTAAAGCTTACCTATAGATAATAGATAAGTTACTACTAAGTATTTTTATTATTTAATAAGCTAAAGTAATTTAGAAGGCTACTAATAAAGTACGCTATTACTTAGCTAAGAGGTAAGTCTATAATACTCTTAGTACTTAGAATAGCCTAGATATATTACTAATATATTAGCTACTACTATAAGCTAATATATATATATAGAGAGAAAAGGAAGGGTAATATAGCCCTTATAAGCTACTTACTACTAATAAGGAGACTTATACTATAAAAATACCCTATAGCTTAGTAAAGTTTTACTTTATAGTAATTAGGCTATATTATAAAGCTAGAATAAAGGGTAAGGAAGTAATACCTTAGGGTATTAGGGAATATAATAACCCTAGTACTACTAGTAAAGAAAAAGAAAAGGCTTATAAAAAGGTAAAGGTAGCTAGGGAAGATAAGCTACTAATAAACCTAGTATTAGAGAAAGTAATATAAGTAAAGGTAATAGAAAAAGAGAAAGAAAAGGCTTTAGTAAAGAGAAAGTAAGGAAGGCTAAGAAAGGCCCTTATAGTCTAATTTTATATTAATAAAGATATAGTATTAAATACTAAGGCTAATAAAGCTAAAAATTATAGCCTTAGTAAGGTAAATCTTAAGAATTACTTTATATTTATTAATAAAGACTAAGAGAAGGCTTTAATTAAAGAGCTTATAGCTAAAGGAATACTAAATATAGTATTCCTTATAGTAAAGAAAGAGGCTAATTAGAACCTTACTCTTTAACTTTACTAAGAGGGAAAGATTATAACTCTAGGGGAGCCCTTTAAGTAGTCTAATAAGGCTAAGATTAATACCCTTTAAGCCTATAATATATTTAAATTTATAATATTTAACCTAGTAAAGTACTAAGGCTATAGGATCTTTAATTCCTATATAGTAAGAGAAATTAAGGGTAAAGAAATAGAATTACCCTATAAGAAGTTATATCTTATAGTATAAGGCTATAATAATAAAGGAAAAAAGGCTATATTAACTTAATTACTAATAATATAGTAAGTAAGCTAATAGCTAATTATAGCCCTTACTCTATTATTAAGGGGAAAAGGTATTTATATTTAGATCTAGGATATTATATAGGCTTATATTTAATTATAAATAAAGCTAAATAGACTTATTATTATAAGACTACTAAAATAGATTACCTACCTCTTTCCTAAAGGTATAGTAATACTAGTAATTAAGCCTCTTTATAGAATTATAGAGGTAGGAACTTACTAGTAGGTAACTTACTTTTATTATTATAAAGATAAGCTTAATATAATAACCTTAACTTATAACCCTTACTTACTTATTATAGCTCTAAGTAATAAGAACCTCTTTAGTATTATAGGGATATAAATAGATAATACTTTAGGACTTAGTAATAATAATTTCTTTAGAAAAGAAGAAAAAGAGCTCTAGAAGGCTAATTTTATAGCAAAAGAAAAATAGTAATTAATAACTAGGAATCCCCTTATTTTTAATAGCTATATCTTAATATAAAACGCTAATAACTTATTAACTCTAACCTAAAAGGGCTAAAGTTAGAAGATTAAGGAAGTTAATCCTTAATTACTAGTAGTAAAGCAAGAATATATAGAATAGTAAGCCTAAGGAAGTTATATTATAACTATATACTAACTAGAGGTATCTTATAACCTTTTTATTACTATATAACACTAAGAACCCTTTATTAATAATATTAAATGCCTTAATAAGCGCCTTAAGTAGTAGATTAAGAATTATTAGTAAGGACTATAGTATATTCTCTTAACCCTTAAAGAGGCAAAGCTCTTTATATTTATAAATAAATTACTAGCTAATAACGCGGACCTTAGCTTATAGATTAGATATATAATTATAATTAGTAATAAAGCAATATAAGATAATAATACCTTTATTATAAGAGGTAATATTATTATATATAGCTTAATAAAAAGTAAGTAAGTTACCTATAGCGCGCTTATAAGCAAGCTATATAGTATAGTTTAAGGCGTAGATATTACATATATAATATCTACAACCCTTAAGCAGATTACTAACTAATTAAAGATACCTTAAATCCTAATAATCCTATACACTAACTCTTTTTTGCTATATAAATATCTTATAAAGCTAGGTATAATAAAGGAGAAGCGCCTAATAATTAATATTATAGCCCTCTATTAATTATATAAGAGGCATAAGATCTACAAGGTTAGATAGATTAATAGCAGTAATAATCTAGCTAATATAATAATAAAGGTATTACTGAATTTATCTCTTTTAACCCTAATTAATTTAAATAAATTAATAATTTGTGTAAAAGGTTAGGTTAAGAGACCTATAATATTAGGCATAGAGGCCTAAAGGAATAAAATAACTAGACTAGGTTAATATAACCAGATTAACTAGAATAACTAAGGCTAGGTAAGCTAATTAGAGTAATGGATTCCTATTAAGGGATTTACTTATATATACTTTCCTTTATTCTAATTTTTATTATATTTTTAAGCTCTTTAGCTATAAAGGGAAAAGAGAGACTACTAGTGTTAAATCCTTTAGACCTTTAGGTCTTGTTTAGTTTAATTATAGCTAAAGGTTAGGGCAAATATAGGGCCTTTAAATAAATACACATAACGTAATTAGCTATAACCTTACACTATCGCAGTACCCCTATACTATAATACCACTGCTGCCTTACTTTTCCCCTTTTTTACTTACCTTCTAACCTAGCTAGATTCCTTTTCTTCTCCCCTTTCTTAGCTCCTTAGTTATTATTAATTATTATTACCTTCAGAGTTAAATTAGACCTTTTGCACTAGTGTATCGTTCCTTGGTGGGGAAACTAACATAATTATTAGGGTATAATAAAGATTAATATATTACTTCTTTACTTATAAAGCTATAAGGCTATATTATATCTTTATAATTCCCTTAAAGATAAATATTATATTTTACTTTAATTAGTTAGAAGCTATATATATAAGAGTATATAGTATTTATATTATAGTTATAATAACTAATAGTAAGACTACTTTCTAGACTAAAAAGCAAGAAGGTGTAAAGGGCTTAGGCTTTGCCTAAGCATAAGCTATACTGCACGTAAGGGGGAGGTAGATAGGGGTAGTGTTACGTGCTAGAATTAACAATTAGCCTGTCACATTAGGATGTGGCCTGCCATGCCGAGGATGTGGCCTGCCATGCCGAGGATGTGGCCTGCCATGCCGAGGATGTGGCCTGCCATGCCGAGGATGTGGCCTGCCATGCCGAGGATGTGGCCTGCCATGCCGAGGATGTGGCCTGCCATGCCGAGGATGTGGCCTGCCATGCCGAGGATGTGGCCTGCCATGCCGAGGATGTGGCCTGCACGTGACCTAGAACCCCTATATTAGACGATAGCTCTGACCTCTAGCTAGTTGAATCGAGACAAGACCTTGACACACACTCATTTATACATTCCATATCGTAACAAGCTTGTTACGTGGCAGAATGAGCTTAGTCACGAGGGACTTTTATAGGGCCGGATTTGGCACTCTAGTTAGAAGAATTAACTTACTTCTAACATCACATATTATACCTAATAGTAGCTTTTATAAGTAAAATTAGTATAACTTATAACTAGTTAAATCTATTAGCCCCTCTAACAGATTTAACCCTATATTATATAGAGCTAGCACGTAATAAGTGGTAGTAATTAGAGATTTTTTTATTATATACCTCTAGTAACCTAGATATAGAAACCCTATATCTAAAACTAACTATTTATAATGTAAATTTGCTTTTCTAGTTACTAAAAATAAACTATACCTTATTTATTAATTTTA
>JFGX01000509.1:0-16790 GCA_000729855.1 Epichloe aotearoae | reverse complement strand
AAATCTATAACTATAAAATAACTAGAGTATATTTTAGCTAAGAATTTTAATATAAGTCTTTTTTACCTTTACTCTAAGCCTATTTTATATTTAATCTAAGTTAGCTTAGTAAACCTTAAGAAATATAATATATTTTATATAAATCCTAATTAATTTAGAACCTAGGGTATTAGTACTATAATATTATTAGTAAGTTAGTTTAATTTAGGCCTAGGGATAGTACTAACTTAGTTAGATAAGGGTAGCTATTAGTGCTTACTTTAATTATTAAGTTTAGAATTATAATTATAAAAAGGTAAAGGCTACCTTTATTCTAGCTTTATTTTAGTATTAATTTACTTATAGCTAAATATAGCTAATTAGTAAAATAAGTATTTATAATTATTTAAAACCTAAGTAGCTATTATTACTAAGGGTACTATAAGTACTATTATACTAGATTAATACTAGGCCTAATCTAAGTCTAATATCTTTTTCTAGGTTTTAAAAGGTTTTTAAAACTATATTAAAAAGCTTTATATTAGTAATTAAAGTAAGAAGAAATAAAGTATATTAGTAATAAGCCTTAACTAGGTTAGGTTTACTAGGGACTAATATAATAAACTTATTTTCTAGCTATATTACTTAGATATATATATAGTAAAAATAAACTATCTCCTAGCTATTACCTTTTTTATAAAGAATTATATAAAAATTATAAAAAATATAATTCTTTTTTCTAAAAAAAAAGTAAGGTAATAATTAGGTTTTAGTTTAAAAAAAAAATAAGAGTAAGCTAAAGAGACTTATAATACTAGAAGTTTATAGTTAAAATTAATCTAATAACTATTCTAAATATACCTTATTTTCTTTAGTAATTATATTACTATATTATAGGTTTACTTCTAGTTTACTAGTAACCCTATATTATCTAATCTAGATCTTATTTTTATTTATAATTATTATCTATATTTATTATATCTATACCTTACTAATTTTCCTATATACTTTAAAAATAACCTAGGTTTTTCTCTTATTTATACTAGCTAAAAGCTAGGTTTTATATTAATATATAATATTATAGTCTTCTTATATCTATAAACTATCTAGCTATAAATCTTACCTTTAAGGGATTATTTAAGGCTAGCTTTACTTCTTATATATTAGTAAGCTAATATTATTAAGGCTACCTATAGCTATAGTTATTATAACTAATAATTATATAGTATTAGTCCTTTATTACTTAGCTATAGCTATATAGGGGTAATATTACCTTAGGGATATCTTTTTAGAATAAGAACTTATTAAGGCTAATCTTTTTTATATATAATTAAACTAATATTAAAGAGATATATTTTTCTAGCTTTATATAAAACTTCTAGATTTTCTTTAGGTTATAGGTTAATAAGTAATCCTTAGTTAGTTCTTTAATATACTTACTCTAGCTTAATTACTCTTTATTATACTAGTTTTTTTATTATCTTTTTTCCTTCTTATATAGTTTAGTATTTAGTTTATTATTAGTAAAAGAAGGTTTTTTTCTATAATATAATACTATTATTACTAAGCTAGCTATAGTTTAGATCTTTTTTATAATTTTATTACTTATAATTCTTACCTTAAATTTCTATTTTATTTTATTTAAGTATAAATTAAGGGGGGGGATATAAGTCTTAATCTCTAGCTAAATAATAAGTATAGCTTTAAATACTCTAGCTATAGTCTAGAGGTAAGCTAATTAGTCTATTATAAAGCTTCTAATAACTTCTCTTAGTTTTCCTCCCTTTTTTATTAGGGTATAATAAGCACTTACCCTATAGGTAAGGATAGGTTAGATTACTTATATATATAGAAGTTAAGTGTCCTTAAAGCTATATTCTTATACCAATACTAATAATATAAAGAGTATAAGCTATTACTAGGTAAACTTACCCTTAAGAATATTTTTATAAGTACTCTAGTTAAGTTTTCTATTAACCTAGACTCTAAGGAATTTATATAACTCTATAGGTACTAGGTTAAACTTTACTCCTGCTTTCTTTGCCTAGTCCTCACAGACCTTCTATACAGCCGCTAGGATTAGTATAATATAGGTAATCTTTAACTACCTAGATCTATAATTTTATATTATAAAAAAATAGTCTACTTCCTATTATATATAATAAGGTTATTACTAGCTTCTTCTAGTTTATTATAAGGCTTAAAGTATCTAATATCTATAATCTTCTATATTAAATCTATATTTTATTCTACTACCTTTACTTACTAACTATACTAATCCTAATCTAGCGCTAGATCTATCCTTCCTTAGTAGCTAGGATTAGTATACTATCCTTAGTCTAGGTAATATAGTATTTAATACTATACCTAGTAAGGATTTAGCTATTACTATATAAATCCTTACTAGTACTATAGTAGTATTAGTTATATTACTTATCCTAGGTAGGTATCTAAGTAGCTCTTATATTAACCCTAGTTACTTAGTAAATATACTATCCCTTATATAGTATTTTATACTATTAGTATTAAACTTACTAAGGCACTAGTACCTTATAAGTTTTTAAGTTTAGTTACTAATCTAAATACTAGCTAGTTTATTCTAGTTATTACTTTATCTATTATAGCTTACTATATAGCCTATTACTATTCTAATACTCCTTATAATAACCTTATAGTATTATATTTAGTAAGCCTAGTTTAAAGTTCCTTTAATTCTAGTATATTTCCTAAGGGTTCTAGTTATAGGTTTTCTAAATTTAACTCTATTAATTAGTTAGGGGGTTTAGTATATTAAGTAGTAATATTATTTTTAAGGTAGTTTATAATTCCCTTTTCTTTATTATTTTTATCCTTCTTTATATCTTTCTTAGTCTTAGTAGTTATAGTACTATTTATAGGACTAGTAATACCCTTTAATTACTACTCTAAGGCCTTACTACCCTTTAATCTAGTAGATTTATAAAGAAATCCTTTAGATTTAGCTTTACTAATATAGATTTTAACTTAATTCTAAGTAAGATATATAGCTTATAAATCTACTAAGTTCTAGTAAATAAGCAGTTCTTAATCTCTTAGCTATTCCTGCTTTTTAAGAATTCTATTATTAAATTTATATCTTATAAGGTTATTTAAATCTTCTTATTTACTAGTTCTAATAAGTTTCTATTTTTAATATCTAAAATCTAGGTTTATACTATTAAAAGCCTAAAATTAATAGATAAGGTGTAGTTTATTTTTAGTAACTAGGAAAGTAAATTTATATTATAAATAGTTAGTTTTAGATATATAGTTTCTATATCTAGGTTACTAGAGGTATATAATAAAAGAATCTCTAATTACTACTACTTATTATATACTAGCTTTATATAATATAGGGTTAAATCTATTAGAGAGGCTAATAGATTTAATAGGTTATAAGTTATACTAATTTACTATTAAAAGCTACTATTAGGTATAATATATAATATTAGAAGTAAGTTAAATTCTCTAACTAGAGTGCCAAATCTAGCCCTATAAACGTCCCTTGTGACTAAGCTCATTCTGCCACGTAACAAGTAGTATTATTTAATACCTTATATTATCCCTAATTACTAAAATACAGATAGCTAGGTTATAGATAGTAAACTTTAATATCTTATTAAATCCTAATATATCACATTTTATAGCTATATAAGAGTTACTATTATAGTAATAATAACGGTTTTTCTAGTAGCCCTATCTAGCTATTATATTTATTTTAAAGATACGCTTATTATCTAGATTAAATAATATAATGCTATTTAGCTAGTAATTCTATTATTAGTGTTATTAGTTAATATTATACTTCCTTTTAAGCCACTTTATAATATTAATTTCCTTCCCTACCTAAGCTATAACTATAATTTTTAACTTAGCTAATTAATTTATTAAATTATTTATTTAATCCTAGTGCTTAGCTAATCTAGAGGCTATATCCCTTCTTACTTTATTACTAAAGGTAATAGCTTTCTTATCTTACTTAGAAGATTTAGCTAGTACTAAGCGGTTTCTCTAGGTATCCTAGTAGCTACTAAGGGTAACCTAATTAAATAGTCTCTAATTCCTTAGATTAAGTTTAGTATTATCTAAAGAATACCCTCCTAAGTTAAAGATTTTAGGGTCCCTATTCTTAAGCTTTAGTTATATGCAAATATATATATTAAGGGCTATCTAAAGCGGTTTATATTATATAACTAGAATTTTCTTATAAGTAAACCCTTTTTAATCTATAAAACTTAAGATTAAATACTCTAGGAAGGCCTTATAAATATAGTTAGACTAAGTTATAGTAGTTCTCTATCCTATTAGGTTAGTATTAGATATTAAGGCTTAGTGCTTCTATAACTAGTAATAGGTCTTATTAATAGACTTTAGTTATATTAGGTTAAGGTCTTTAAGCTATCCCTAAGCGCTTTCTATTTAATCCTAACTTATAGTATTAAACTAAAGGAGTATTTCCTCCTTTAATTTTACCTAAGTATATAATACTATTAGTATCTTAATAACCTACTAGACCTTAGGGTTAATATTATACTTAAGTATTTTACACTAGTCTTTCTTAGGAATATATATTACCTTTATCTTAGCCTTAAAGTCCTTAATAAAGTTAGCTATATTCTCCCCTATAAACTATTAAATATTATACCTATTTTATATTATAATAAGAGATATCTAGTAAGCTATTATTTCTATAAGAAGCTTTATAAAGGTTTTTATATTAAGGCCTTTAAGGGGTCTAGATATTCTTCCCTTATTATTAGGGTTTTTCCCTAATTAATTATTAGAGTAGGAATATATTAGTATTATAACTATTTTAAGATTAGATAGTTCCTAGCTAGTAGTTAGGGTATTTAGTAATAGTAAATCCTAAAGTTCTTTTAGATAACTTAGTTACTTAATAAATCCTACTTTACTTAGCTAGTAGGAGTATAAAGTAGTAATATAATTAGATATAGAATTAGTTAATAGTGCTTTTAATTAATCTTATAAAAGAATAAATACTTAACTAATAGCCTTAATTCTAGAGAAAATTTCCTAAAAGAAGTCTTCCTATAGGGTAATATCTATAGTTATAAATAACCTATAAGCAAGAGCTACTAGTGTAATTATATAGCTCTTTATAATTAACTATAAGATCCTAATATATAGCTAAATAAATATAAAATTAACTATAAATCCTAAGATTAAATAGTTTATAACACTAGGTAGTGTCTTCTATTCTATATTCTTATATTTAGAGATTCTTAGTAAGGGGTTAATAGCTTAGCTAGTGTTTATAAGGTATTCCCCTAAGCTAGTTAGCCTCTTCCTTAATATCTTTATATAATATAATCTCCTTTCTTTAATCTAGCTTAGTTCCTCTAGATTAGCTATTACGATATGGATGTCAGAACCCTGAAGGTGTGCAAGGTAAGCCATTAGACTAAAAGATCTATCAATGCTAGCTCTCGCTTGCATTGCACCTTACAATTGATTATTAGGCCCGCGCATGCACCTGACAATTACTTCGGTCGTAGGTGAAATGAACAGAGTGAAGGCTAAGATGCACGGTCGCCGCTAGATAGATGCTACCTAGCTAGTAGTGCGTAAAGGTCTTAAACTCTAACCTTCTATATATAATATAGGCGGTCTTCGCTAAATACCCCGCTAGTGCGCACGTGGCTATCTAGTAGCTAGCTAGGCTCTTAGTTATACGCGAGACCCGAGGTTCATCCGAGGCTCCATTATATGATCGCCCTGTCTCTGACCTCTGTGCTCCTGACATAGATCTTATTAGATAGCTAGGATAGCTATCTCTTTTATTAGTAATACCTGTATTTATTACGTGCTAGAATTAATAATTAGCCTATCATATTAGGATATAGCCTGCTATGCTAAGGATGTGGCCTGCCGTG
The DNA here is from genome assembly GCA_000729855.1 of Epichloe aotearoae. Classification (NCBI taxonomy): domain Eukaryota; kingdom Fungi; phylum Ascomycota; class Sordariomycetes; order Hypocreales; family Clavicipitaceae; genus Epichloe; species Epichloe aotearoae. Next base: position 10,899 of record JFGX01000509.1, on the reverse strand, counting down.
CTAAGGATGTGGCCTATACGTAACCTAGAACCCCTATATTAGATAATAGCTCTAACCTCTAGCTAGTTAAATCAGATAAGAACCTTAGATATACTCATTTATTACATTCCATATCGTAACATAACCCTTAAAGAAGTAAAGCTTTTTATATTTATAGATAGATTACTAGCTAATAATAAGGACCTTAGCTTATAGATTAGGTATATAATTATAATTAGCAATAAGATAATATAAGATAATAATACCTTTACTATAAAAGGTAATATTATTACGTATAGCTTAATAAAAAGTAAGTAAGTTATATATAGCATACTTATATCTAAATTATGTAGTATAGTTTAAGGCATAGATATTATATACGCAATATCTATAACCCTTAATTAGATTATAGACTAATTAAAGATACCTTAAATCCCTATAATTCTTTACACTAACTCTTTCTTATTATATAAATACCTTATTAAGCTAGGTATAATAAAGAAAAAGAGGCTAATAATTAATATTATAGCTCTTTATTAATTATATAAGAGGCATAAGATCTATAAGGTTAGGTAAACTAATAGTAGTAATAACCTAGCTAATATAATAACAAAGGTATTACTAAATTAGGCTCTTTTAACTCTAATTAATTTAAATAATTTAATAATTTATATAAAAGATTAGGTTAAAAGATCTTTAATAATACTATAAAGAGAGCTTTAATAGGGTTAATAAGAGAGATTTATTATAATTAGATTAATTAAATTAACTAATACTAACTAAGCTAATTAAGGCTTTAGATTTCTATAAAGGGATTTACTTATATATACTTTTCTTTAATTTAATTTTTATTACGTTTTTAGGCTCCTTTAGCTACAAGGAAAAAGAGAGACTACTAGTGTTAATTCCTCTAGATTTTTATTAGCTTAATTATAGCTAAAGACTAAACTAAATATAGGGCTAGTAAGGCTACTAAATCAATACACGCGATATAATTAGCTATATTATTTGTCACCCCCTCTTTTACCCTACTTCCCTATTTTACTTACCTTCTCTCCTAGCTAGATTTCCCTCTCTTCTCCCTTTTCTAGATAATTATTAACTTTAATACTACGGACTTAACATATCGTTACCTACGCAGGCACCTTGGTGTAACTAACAATAGGGATAGTTAATAAAAAGTATATTATAAAGGTAAGAAAAAGGAAGCCTATAAATATTAGATTAGAAAAGCCTTTATAAGAGAGAAGCGTAGGTATAAAAGTAAGAAAGCTTACTTTAATCTTATATTAGATTTACTTACTATAAAACACTATATATCTACTAGTTAATATAATAATTAGTAGTCTTAATAGCCTTAATACTAATTAGGGGGTGTGTTACCTAGTAGCAAGTAAATTAACTAGTTATAAGTAATATATGCTTATAACTATATTAAGGAAGCTAAAATATACCTTATATTAATATACTATCTTAGAATAAGAAGTATATAAGATTTATAATAGCTACTCTCTTTATAAAAGAAGAGCTTTAGACCTTCTATTTATATAATAGAAATAAGCTATAATTTAATCCTTTTCTCTACCTTCATTATCCCTTCTGAACACATCTTTGCTCCAAGTCACGTGCCACACTGCGATATCTTGTTATCCCCGCTAATACCCCGGGCAGCAATTTGTTGGGGCTCAGCCGTACGACCGACCGTACGACCCGTCGACAACAAAGTCTTTGCATCGACATCATCCAACACGTCGAGTCCAAAAGGACGACATGGCGTGTGTAGGATCAGCGACAGAGACTGACTTGTCTTGAGATGCGGCACCATCACATCAATAACCCCCCTCCCCCCGCGGGGAACCCCCCGGGATCCCCTCGGGGAACTCATGGCCGGCAAGCGGCTTCTTCGACGCCCGAAGTGTGGAGGTTTTCGAGGATCGGCTTACATGAGAAACGAGAGCGGGCGGGGTGAGTGCAACTCGAATCTTACTACTTGCTCGCTTTCCTCGATGCATGCCATGACGGAACCGGCCCCATTGGGTTCGGGGAGTACGAGTCGCCGGGGAGATGGGGGGTACGCGATTGATCGTGATGCGGTCGCCTGTTGTTTTTTCTCGCAGAGATCTACTTGTGGCGTCGCGGCCTGCGGGGACGGGATGCAAGCAAATTGATTCCCAAATCTTGCTCTTTTTTTTTTTTTGTCTTGCGGTGATGTTGGAGTCATGGCTGACGGAGACCTTCAGTCCACGACACACTTGTTGTTGCATGCTTCCGCCGAAAAACCTGAACGCAGTGACGCCGAGGAAGCTTCCTCGCGTTGCCGCTGTCTCAGTTTCCCGACATGACGACCCTTTTGAACGGCCAGGCTCAGACGAACCAAGTCGGTCTCGCAATGTATGTCTTATGACAACTGCGTTATTACGATGCTAATGTCTCGGCAATTGACCTCGCGAGCTTTGTCGACAGCAGAGGCAGCAGCCTTGCTTCACTGCACTGCACATCTCGACGACCTCGGGGATGTGTTGCCATGCGGCTATTCGCAAGCCATCACGGAGTACTACTAGAGGATTTGCACTTTTACAACAGAGTGGGCAACAAGGGCTGGAAAACGCGTACCCGTGAACCCCCCCCCCCCCCCTCTTCTAGATGGCTTCAAAGCGTTTAGAGACCAGCACGCATAGCACAACGGGGGGGAAACCATGAAAGTGCTCGCGAAAGTGCTAGCAGCAGCCCATCTTGCACGACGCGCATCTACCCATGCTTTGCAGTCTGAGGAACACGACATGGCACTGTCTTGGCTCTCTACCTTCCGACGTAGCCAAGATAACTCGAAAGATGTCGATGCCCATTCTTCATGTGGTCGATCACCAATGGACAGCCTACTCTCGTAATTCGACGTGCCATCGGTATTAGTACAAGTTACCATAAACCTATGTTTCTACCAGATTACGTCCTCGATGCAAACAACGCTGACTGCAGGTCTCTCATATCGTAAGCTGCAGCTCGCGCCGGACATCGTGCGGGAAAATATTACGAGAAGAAAGTCAAGACATGGTGCCGACGCAAAAAAAGAAGAAGAAGAAAACCAGCATCTTGACTGCGGCGAAAGCCAATATAAATAGGACGTTGCAATACCTTGAACTCGAGCAGAAATTTCCACACAGGCTCCGTTTCCAAACACGCCAAGAACAGATACACGACAACTTTCTCTATATATATATATATTCGATCCATCGTCGCCATGATGCACCTTGCTCGTCTCTTGCCACTGCTCGCTCTCGCGGCTGCCGCGCCGGCCCTTAGGGATGCGCCTGCGGAGCTGCTCACGCCGAGCGACAATTCCACCGTGATACCGGGCAAGTACATTGTCAAGTTGAAGGATAGTGTAGGCGCTTCGGGGTTCAGCGACGTCGTCAAGTCGTTGGCTGCTGAACCCCATCTCACCTATGACAGTCTCTTCAGGGGCTTCGCCACCGAGCTCGATGAGGCGGGCCTCAAGGCTCTCCGAGAGCATCCCGATGTATGCCGATCCGTCCCATGTCATGGTCATGGTCATGGTCATGTTCAACGCGCAAACTGACACCCCCCTCCCCCCTTCAAGGTTGACTACATTGAGCCCGACCAGGAGGCTGCAGCGTCTGCCCTGGTCGTGCAGCGGAATGCCCCATGGGGCCTATCCCGTATATCCCACCGACGACCCGGCTCGCCCGATTATGTCTACGACAATAGTGGCGGCGCAGGTGTTTGCGTCTATGTCATCGACACGGGCGTAGATGATCGCCACCCGGTGAGAAAACCCCTTCCTTCTCCCTTTTTCCACAACTCACTCGGCCCGCTTGACCCGAGCGCAGGAACTAAACAGCCATCTAGGAGTTCGAAGGCCGGGCCCACCAGATCCAGTCCTACATCGCCGGATCCAACGTCGATGACAACGGCCACGGCACCCACGTCGCCGGCACAGTCGGCAGCCGCACCTACGGCGTAGCCAAGCGGGCGGCCATCCTTGGCGTCAAGGTCCTCCCTGCCCGCGGCACGAGCCCCAATTCCGTCATCATCAAGGGCATGGATTTCGTGCACCGCGATGCCCAGCAGCGTCGATGCCCCAACGGCGTCGTCGTCAACATGTCCCTCGGCGGAGACTACTCCCAGGCCGTAAACCAAGCCGCCGCCCGTCTCAGCGCCAGATACTTCGTTGCCGTGGCCGCGGGCAACGACAACAGAGACGCCCGGTACGTCTCACCCGCCTCGGAACCATCCGTCTGCACCGTCGGCGGCACGGACAAGTTCGACAATCGGTATACCATGTCGAACTGGGGGCCTGCCCTCGACATCAACGGTCCCGGCGTCGATATCCTGTCCACTCTCCCCGGCGGCCGGACTGTATGTTTTTTTTTTTATAAAAACCCCCGCTTGCCGAGCAGAGATGAAGGAACTGACCATGATGCAGGGCTTCATGACGGGAACGTCCATGGCGAGCCCGCACATTGCGGGACTGGGCGCGTACCTCGCTGCTAAAAACCCCCAGCCCGCTGGTCCCGGGTTGTGCCGACAGATACAGAACTTGGCCACTAGAAATGTCATCACGAACCAGGTGGCAGGCACGGTCAATCTGCTGGCATTCAACGGCGCGACGTAGTGTCTTCGCCGACGGACTGCAGGGACGGAACGACAACTGCAGGAAAAGCCCTGGGCCGACGGGCAGAAACGGGTGGTGGGTGTCATGGATGCCGCCGCGCTTCTTTCTTGCGTTCCCTGCATACAGTTTAACTCAGATTGCAAACTTGATGGACCAGAACTAGTTAAATTCCAAGTCTGCTGCTGTTGTTATATCGAATTCGCTCTCGGTGAATGAAGACGACGCTGCACTATTAAATTCCGATGTAGATCACTATGATGATAAAATTGGTATCCGCTATTTTATGCGGACAGTGCGGCCGTTAGGGAGGCCCAGATGGATTAGTAAGATAAATCTTCTTCCCTCACATTGTTGCGTTACGGAACGTGTATTTTCACGGGCGATGACAAGTGGCATCCAGAGTAGGTCAACTTCTTACACGTACGACATACCTTGAGCTGTCCCAATTAGTACGACTCACTAGTTGAATCCGTCGGCCGCTCCAAAGCGGCCCCTTTCGTGCAAAGCAAGGTAGAAATCTCTTTACCCCCTTATACATGGAAAAAAGTATCAATGTAAAGTAACTCATTGCTTGTATCTACGGCCAACTTATACCTAGCCTTGTCTCAAGTGCGCTAGCTTTCACAAGACTACAATACACCCCCTGAATTATTTTACAAATCTACATGCCCTAGTTATTTGTCCCTTGCTAATAGCTGTGATTAGCTATAAGTGTAATATAACCCCTATATTATTTTAGAGAGCTATAAGGAAAATATATAGGGTATTAAATACTACTAAAAGATATATTATTTCTAATATAAATTATAAAGAAATTAAGGTATTTGTTAATCCTAGCCCCTGTTACCTTCATTTCCTGTCTGATATCTGATTGGCTTAATTACCCCTGTCTTGTAGATTTGTAAAATAATTCAGGGGGTGTATTGTACGCCAACTTGGATCACACCCTATACACCTAGGCCTACCCACCGCATTATACACTAGCCACTGCTAATGTAAAGGATGTCCTTCGAGAGCTCGGCGGCACGAGATATGAGGATTGTGAAAAAAACGCCCATGTACAGTACGCTAAATGAGAAATTGCACCGTCTTGGACACGCTCGGGACCCCCTTCGAATTCATCACAAATAACATGTAGTAACCAGGTGTCAGGACGCCTGGATCTGAAGGCACAACGGTGGTGTACAGAGTTGTCCCTTTTCCATGCAGGGTGAGTGGGATGCGTCGCTGGTCCGTATTCACGGCGTGGGTGGCCGTTCCGAAACGGACCAGTGACGCCCTCTCCACGGCCGAGTCGGTGGCTATTGTGATGCTGCGGCCAGATTGTGTGACGGACCGGATGACGGGCCGTTTGGCGGGCTGGCCGGAGCTTGTGAGGAGATATTGTGGCGTGAAGATCTGTCCGTCAAAGTGGTTGACCTTGCAGCCTCCGCCGCAGAGACCACCACCCGCACTGAAGACGCGCCCATCAGGCATGAGAAGAGCGAGGCTGTGGTAGACACGGACGATGCTGTTGGGCTGTTGCTGGGAGAACGCATCGGCGGCCGGGTCGTACAGCTCGGGTGTTAGTTGGGCGTTTTCGTCCGAGAAGGGGACGGCGTAGCTCTGCCCGCCGGTGATGAAGGTGGTGCCGTCTGGTAGGACGACGGACGAGTGGAAAGCGCGCGCACTGTACATGCCACTGCTGGCAAACTTCACCTGGGCCTGCGCGCCAACGTCGCCGATGGTGATGATGTGTGCATGGGCCGTCGCGCTGCTGTCGTCGTACGATGGGGAGCCGCCGACGGTCAAGATCTTGCCCTGGACAGCATCGTACATGACGGCGTTGCCGTTCATCGAGTCGGGGTCGGCGCCCCGGCTGGAACTCCTTTTCCCGGCAGGTTTGACGCCGCCGGCTCCAGAAGTCGTGTACCAGTTCATGGCCGTGCTGGGACCGGCTTGGAGCACGCTGCCGTCCTTCCAGCCGAAGAGCCAGCCGTGGTTGTCAGCACGGTAGATGCCTCGCGCATCATTGGTGAGCATGGGTGTCACGTCGGCGCCGTTCAATAGCGTCCACCTCTTGGTTCTTGGGTCGTATACTTCGCCGTTCTTTTTGAACTGGCCTCCGGACCAGCTTCCTCCGATGGTGAAGACGCCGCCGTTCGATAGCGTTACAGACGATTGATAGCCGCGAGCAACGTTCATGTCAGCGACGGGGATCCAAGTCTGGCTTCCAAAATCGTAGAGGGTCGTTTTGGAGGCCGAGTTGCCGCCGGTGACAATCATCTGACCTGTTCCGTCAATCGAGATGCCGGGGCAGAACATGTCATGGTCGGTGTTGTCGACGAGCTTCTGCGTGACAAGGTTGGTGGCCGGATCCCACAATGCAGTGAAGACCCGGTCATTCGGTGATCCTTGGAAGTTGTCGTAGGTGTACGACGACCAGACGAGGACCTTGCCCGACAACGGATCAACGGCCCCTGCCACAGGGACCGTGGGGAAGTTGATTGTTGGTCCCCATTGACCTTTGCCGTTGTATGCTGTAGGGCCGGCCTTGGCTTCGTACACCTTGAGTTCGGCAAGGCTGGTCCATTGGTTGCCGCCTGCCTCGCCGGTGGCTCGAAGTCGCAGGTATCGGACAAACCTGGTCTCGAAGTTGGCGGTTTTCTGGGTTTCGTCACCTCCGTACCAGGTGCCCAATGCGACGGTTTCCCAGTTCTTGTTGTCGACACTCACTGCCACCTCATGCGTGGTTATCCATCCGTGGTTGCTGCCGTCCTGTCGCGGAAGGGCCGACAGCCCGTTGACGTTCTTTGCCACTCCAAGATCAACGACGATCTGATGCGGCAGGTTTGCGTTATTGAAGGCAGTGTGCCAGAAAGAACCATTGTTGCCATCGATGGCCTTGACGCATTCGTTGCCGGGCTCAAAACTGTCGCAAGTGACCTTCCATCCGGCACTGATGATCTCATTACCATCTGGGGGAGCAGCCAACAGCTTGGCAGAGGTCAGGCCCTCGCTATAATGCTTACGTGCATTAGGGTCGATGGCTGCCGAATGGGCCAGTTTGGCGGCAATGGCCAAGAGAAAACAAGCCTCAACCTTCATCTCGACACGGGATATTGACAGTGGCCCGTTGACAAGGCAGAAGAAGACCAAATCGGAGGTGCTGGTGTTCCTTGATGCTGCATCCGAGGCATATGTGCGTATGTACTTCGAAACGGGCAGGCCTATATTATATAGATGGGTCTTGTGTAGATGGGAGTCCGAGCATTATAGGCCATGACGTTCCGTTAGCCGTGCGACCGTTGTGTGTCCGTACGTATTTATAAACGTTGCTTCCTTTTGCCAACTAAGGCCTTGCCCGTTTGGTCATTCCCGGAAACCACTTGGAGAGAAAGAATCGCCTCGTCACCACCACCCCCTGACCACCACCCTGACCACCACCCTGACCAGTGACCACCATCCCGACCAGATCGACGGGCAGAGAACACCCGACTATCCCGGAGGTGGATGAGCCGGCCAGGCTGTACATGGAAGCACTTACTAATACTTGTCCGTATTACTCAGTAGCTGCCTGTCATTGTCCAAGCCGTCGCTGCCGAAGCACACCAAACCACTCGGCCCCTCCAGGCCACCATGCATAACACGACAACCCGGTTTCTTTTTATTCCTCATCTGACCCGGCGGCCTGGGCCTCTAAGTCCGGGATACGCGGGGAACATGGGTCGGTCATGCCCAATACGAGGTTCCCAACCCAATGTAACCAGCTGCGGATGCTGATCAGACGAAAGATTGACCATGACCAGGCCGAGTGGATGAGTGCAAAAAAGCATGACAGACGGAGCTGGGCTGGGCTCACTTGCGCTGTCCTTGCTCGTCCTCCTTTTTTGTTTTTTCCCCAGTCCTTCCGCCCCTCCACTCTCTTTCTCGCCCAGGATTCGTTCCTTTTGTCATTGACCAGTGGTCATCGGATAAGACGCAAAGACGCCAAGTCATGAAGAAAAGTGGAATTTGGCCAGATCCCCTTTTTCGCTGTGGCGTGCGTGTGCGTTTGTTAGCTTACTAATACTTGCACAGTCTCGAGCACAGTTGTCAATTGTCAGCGTGGGGATTTGGCGGCCCACTAACGCGGGTCAATGCGTGGCAGACGACAATCCCATAGTCCGTACATATGTACGGATCCGTACGGAGTACATAGCCCGTCCATCCCATCTCGGATGGGTCAGTCGAGGTCTCATCGTCACATGGCGACGAACTTGGACGGGTTCCAGAATATCTGATACTAGGGGTAAAATCCTGACGTAGCCGGTCGACCGGGGTTCACGTTCATCCCAACTTCATGGCGGGTGTTGAGGGAGCCGTCGTGAATGCGATTTCTTTCTAATCCGTAGTAATTACCGGAACCCACACCGGTACGAATTTACCGAGTGCCACTCACCAAGTCATGGCTGGGGGGAAAGCCCTGTTGTCGACAAATGTTGCAGCGTCCGGGACAGCCGGCTCAATTCATTCCGAGATTACGTTATGCGTCGCTCTGGTGATGGAATCAACGAGGAGCGAAACCCAGACGCTCTTGCCGTTATTACTATCAGTTCTACTCCGTACATACAGTACATACATACGGACGTACACATGGTCCACTTTTCCGAAACGACGCAAGAATGCTCCAATAAGGACAGGAAATCGAAGCACAGCCCATCGCAAGGCAAATGATGACCATGCAGGAGACAGGCCATCCGTCACCATGCCACTGCCCGAATCATCCTCAGGTCTCCATATCATCATATCTCCTTGGAGGTCATATGTAAGCCTTGTGGGCTTGTGGGGCCCCCACAGGCCCCCTGCCACAAGGTCAGTGACCACGTAAGTACGCGAAAGTGTGGTGTAGCAATTTGTATCTCTTTAATGCCCATAAGGCTACACTTGCGTACCGACCCACTTTTCCTAGCTGGCAAAAGGGGGTCACCTAAAGCGACCTTTAGTAATATAGCTAACGCAGTAGATTTGTAAGATATGCGATATTACTCTTTATAACTTAGATATTTTATAGTACTTATATTATACTATAAATTAGTATGCGCTAGAAAGTATTGCAAATAGCAATGTTTTCATTGGCTAATAACCCTTGTCAGTACGCAAGTGTAGCTTTATAGGCGTCAAAGAGATAGAGAAAATTAGCAGTACATTTATTATTAGCTTATTTATATACAAGCGCATGTACCTCTAATCCACTTCTATCCGATTGGATACAGACCCTAGCTAACGTGACTCCACAAGGCTGATGACCTCTAAGGAGATGTTCCCCCATTGACCAAGTGCAGCTTTTATAACCGGAGCACCCGAGTAATATTACGTGAAATAACATGCAGCCCAATCTTATTTTTGGTCATGCAGCAGCAACTAACTACATAATACTATTAGACCGCGAAGCTAGGGTTTAATATGACCACCTCTATTAAGTTATCCAACCCTATAAGAGAGTGCGGACTATAGCTTAAATACCTAAGTACCTTTACTATAGGTAAGGTACTTATATAGTGCTAAAATATACTATAAAGTTATAGAGGTCTTAGAAAATAACTAGCTAGGGGTAGACTCTTATCTTAGCTAGTTAAGTAGTAAGACTATTATATAGTAAGGATTAATTATACCCTTATAGGTATAATATACCCCCCTAGGGAACCTAGTTTAAGGTTCCCTATAATAAATCTAAATTAATAAAATTAGTTAAATTAATCTTATAATATTTAAATTAATTTTATAGTGTAAAAGTATAGTTAATTAGTTATAATCTTATTTAAATTAAGGTTATTATATAATACTTATTCTTTAGGTTCTTTACTAAGTATACTAAAGGGTAGTTATATAAGCTCTAATACCTTATAGAAGCTTATAAAAGTATTTCTTATAAGAGGCTTTATAAGGCTATTAGTAATTATCTCTTTAGTAGTAATCTAGGTAATATTAAAGGTTTCTTTTATAATCTCTTAATAAAGCTAGTAGTAATAAATATTTATATACTAGAGCTTTATAATAAGCTTAATAAATTCTTCCTTAAGAAGGTAAATTATTTATATATTATTATATTTAATTTTAAGTATATTATTACTTAGGTATAGCCTAACCTCTTAATATAACTATCTAAAGGCTATAAGCTCTTTACTATAGTAAGAAAGTATTAGAAGCTTTACTTTAGTTAATAATATTATTATAGTAGCTTACTTACTTACCTTAAAGAGTATAGGCTTTATAAAGAGCTTTATAATATAGCTTTATAAGCTTTTTTATATTATAGTATTATTAGT
>JFGX01000508.1:0-16878 GCA_000729855.1 Epichloe aotearoae | reverse complement strand
AGAGGGTATAGAGGCTTTAGAATAGATTACTAAGGTATAAGAAGTGTTTACTAATACTAATATATACTTAGTAGTATATAACTTTAGTACTAAATACTAGAAATTTATAATACTTAAAGTAAAGATATAATTATATAATAAGATATTCCTTAAAGAGTTTTTAGGATTTATAAAATCTATATCTTAACTATTAAACTATAGGTTAATAAAGAAACTAGGTAATTCTTATATTATACTAGAGAGAATACTTATAATACTAGTGCTTACTAGGTTAATCTAGGGAAAACTAGCCTATAAGGGGAACTAAGTATATACTATTAATTCTATTAGCTATACTAATATATTAGATTAATTACCTAGAGAGGCTTATATTAGAATCTAATAGGAAGAAATTAAGAAAAGGGTTACTCTAAAAAAGAATAAGCTAAGAAAGTCTATCCTATATTAACTAGTAGTAACCCTTTTAGTAAAAATAATAAATATTATAGTATTTACTCTAGTTAGTAAACTACTAGAACTAAAATAATTACTATTTAGGGATTAACTATTAATAGTATTTACTCTAATTAATAAACTACTAGAGGTAAAGTAATTATTATTTATAAGTTAACTAGTAATAATATTTACTTTAATAGCTAACTTACTAGAGCTAAACTAATTACTATTTAGAAAATAGCTATTAATAGCTTTAATAACTAATAACCTATTAGGACTAAACTAGTTACTAACTAAGTAGTAGCTAGTAATAGTTTTATAGTAAAAGGAAAGGTTCTTATTACTAAACCTAGGACTACTAGTAAAGAGATAATAATTAAATAAAGAAAAGCTAACTTAGAAAGATAATCTAGATATTAAGAATTTAGTAAAGGTAGTAAAGAATAATATAATAATAGTAGTAAAGGTAGTAAAAGGTAATATAGTAATAGTAGCTTAATTAGGATATAATAGTATTATAAATACTAATATAAATATAATTAATATATAGCTAAGATATATAATATTTTAGTTATAAAGACTTAAAACTATTAATAAAAACTTAGTATTAATTATATAATATATAACTAGGAATTATTATCCCCTAGTAAAGCTATAGGATATCTTAGATACTAAGAAAGAGACCTAATAGAAGCTATATTTTAAGGTAAACTAAATAATTAAATAAAATATAGGATAGATATACTTACTTAGAATAATAAGATATTTACTTAATAGTTAATAATAAGGGTATAATAATAAATAATAAGAGGATTACTTAATAATAGATAATAGGGGTATAGGATAATAAGATATTTACTTAATAGGTTAATAGGATAATAGGGGTATTATCTTTTTATTAGCAGTACCTATTATAGGTTATATCATATGTTACGTACGTAATTACATAATATATAACGCCACCTAGGGCGTAGACTAGTGGAATAGATTAACCTTTCCCACGATTCCTTGACACAGCAGCAACGGCGACTCTAGTGGAAATTCTTCGGAATTAATACTAGGACCCCACTGTATAACTTTAGAACCAAAAGATTCCAGTTCGGCCCCCTATTGTCTGGCCATCGTAGAAACTGGATGACCACTTTTAATTGCGCTCTGCTTGCCGCGGTCGCCGTGCACGCGAGGCATCTCAAACCTTCATTCTAGTTCAAATACGACATGGCTACAGCAACGGGACGTGACATTGGCTCGGCCAAGTCATGCAAACGAGCTAGCGATACTGCGCTAGGATTTCCCAACAAGCCCAAGATCGAGGCGAAAACGGACCCCACGCGATGGCGAATGAAGGACGACGACAGCCGTCACACATGGCATTACCTTGCGGACGAGAGAGAAGCAAAAGATTGGCCTCAAAGCTATGCCGAGAAATACTTCCTGGGCCTGCCTCTGGTACGAATTGCTACATCAAACTACTTTCGAGGATAGCTTGCCTTGTGCCTGGTGGCTAACCCTGATGAATGCGATTAGGACCTCCCTGCTCTTCCCAAGGCAGAAGCCCCTTTGGACGCCGCGCGAAACGCACTCGGGTTTTTCGAAAAACTTCAGCTGCCTTCAGGTCACTGGGGCTGCGAGTATGGCGGGCCAATGTTCCTACTCACAGGTATCGTTGTCTGCTGGTATGTCACAAAAACGCCCATCCCATCAGCCTATGCAACAGCCATAAAAGATTACCTATCTGCGAGAGCACATCCCGAAGACGGAGGCTGGGGCTTGCACATTGAGGGTGAAAGCACTGTTTTTGGCATCACCCTTAACTACGTTGTGCTCCGACTCATTGGTGTCGACCACGAAGACCCCGTCATGGTCAAGGCTCGAGGCACATTGCACAAGCTTGGGGGTTCAGTCAACGCACCCCATTGGGCCAAGTTCTGGCTTGCAACTCTAGGCGTAGTCAGCTGGGATTGCGTGAACCCCGTGCCGCCCGAGATCTGGCTGTTGCCCGACTGGGTTCCAATCGCACCGTGGAGATGGTGGATTCACATGCGACAGATTTTTTTGCCAATGGGATATATATACTCAAAGCGATGGAGCTGCGAGGAGACGGACATCATTCGTGGCCTGAAGGAAGAGCTCTTCATTGAGCCTCACGCTGAGATTAATTGGGCGGCTCATCGAAACAGCATTGCGCCCGGGGACAACTATCACCCCAAGTCACGGTTGCTAAATACTACAAACTGGTTCCTTGCCAACATTTGGAACCCCTACTTGCGACCGAATTTTATCAAAAAATGGGCCGAGGACTGGGTCAGCGAATTGATTGACATGGAGGACGCCAACACTGACTACCTGGACATCGCCCCTGTGAATGCGCCAATGATAACAATTGTGTGCTATATCAGAGATGGACCTGACGCATTCAGTGTGAAAAGACACATTGAACGGTTGAACGAGTGTCTTTGGGTCAAAGATGAGGGCATGCTATGCAATGGCACCAACGGCGTTCAATGCTGGGATACTGCCTTTTTGATCCAAGGCGTCTTTGAAGCTGGGCTTCAGAACGATGAGAAATGGCGCCCGATGCTGCTTCGTGCTCTAGAGTATTTGGAACGTCAACAAATACGTGATAACTGTGTTGACCAAGAAAAATGTTATCGGCAACCGAGAAAGGGAGGCTGGCCATTCAGTAATAGAGACCAAGGCTACGGCGTCAGCGACTGCATTTCAGAAGCACTCAAGGCCATCATCTTATTGCAAAAAATGGGCGGCTTCCCAGGGGTCCTTCCAGACCATCGTATTTTTGATGCAGTCGACACTCTTTTGTTATACCAAAATGACAATGGCGCCTTGTCTAGCTATGAGGCACGACGAGCAGGTGAATACATGGAAACGCTCAATGCTTCCGAAGTATTCAGCCGAATCATGATCGAATACGACTACCCTGAATGCACAACAGCCGGCGTAACAGCTCTTTTGTTATTCAAAAAGTTCTGGCCTCAATACAGAACCAAGGAGGTCAATTTATTTATCAAGAGAGCAACCAACTGGATTAAGAGCAACCAGAGGATCGACGGCAGCTGGTACGGCAGCTGGGGCATCTGCTTCACCTACGCCACCATGTTTGCTCTGGAGAGCATGGCCAGTATTGGCGAAACTTACAGCAACAGTAAAGTCTCGAAGCGCGGCTGTGACTTTCTGGTATCCAAGCAGAGGCCCGATGGCGGCTGGTCTGAAAGTTACAAAGTAGGGCGATTCCGGATCCCAGCAGCCACCCATCTTTGATTGATCGTTTGAACTAACAATGCTTTAGTCTTGCGAAACCATGGAGTATCACGAACATCCGATGGGTTCTCTCGTGGTACAAACGTCGTGGGCTTTGATTGGCCTGATCGAGGCTGATTACCCTGACATGGAACCGCTCAAGAAGGGGATCAAGCTCATCATGGAGAGGCAGCAGGAGAACGGCGAATGGTTGCAAGAAGCTATCGAGGGTGTTTTCAACAAATCTTGCATGATTTCGTATCCCAATTACAAGTTTACGTTTACGATCAAGGCCTTGGGTCTATTTGCCAAGAAGTACCCTGATGTCCGAATCGAGTTATGATGAGGCGAGCGGCGAGCTGAAGCTCTTTCAATAGTATTTTACACGGAAGTCAATTGTACCACTACATGAGTTTTTTTTTTTTTTAAATTTAGTAACAATCAATATCTAACACTAAATATATTCATTAACTTTCTCCAGCGTGAGCTAGAAATTCGCGGCTTCCCTGGGCTGTGCTGCATTGCAACAGGAACAAGCTGCCCATCGCAAGACGGGAGTTTCTAGCATGTTCGCTCCTGCGCTGTCAGCTGCTGTGTGCTTGGCTTGGCCCCACCAGCATTGAACCACGCTAATTGGGGTGACGGCGGTGTAAAGGGAAGCCTAGATCATACATACATATATACATACATACCATACAGTTTTCTGGTCTGGTAGTTCAACTTGTCAAGTCCTTCACTCTCGCACATTCTATCCACATTACATCGGCCTCGTCCAGCACTGCTCAAATGTCGCACATCACGCAAGCCGATCAAGGCTTGAAGGCTCTGGACGCCAGAAAGTGGGACGAAGCCCTCGAATTACTGTCCAAGGCTCTGATGTCCTCCCCAAACCCAACATGGCTCCTGGCTCGATCTAAGGCTCTCATTAATCTCAAACGATTCGAAGAAGCTCTAGATGACGCAGAAGTCGCTTTCCACTCCGCTTTTGACAGAAACAAGCGGGAATTGCTGATCGAGGTTCACTACCGTCGAGCCGTAGCACACTTTCGCCTGGGGCAGTACGCCAACGGGGATTGCTGCAGCATTTATGCAATGCGTCTATGCAAGGGCCTTCCTGCCATAGAGAGGGAGGATCCCAAACTCCAGCACATTGACGAAAATGGATTCTGGACTGAAACTCTGGAAAGTGCCAAGCTTGAGGCAGCAGAGGATACTATCAACAAACCCCGTGATGGTCAAGAAATGTCAGCTACGAAGGCTAACAAAGCGTCTCCACTTGTCAAGGATTGGCGACGAGCAAGTACTATGCGAATGCAGTGTCTCTACGCCATGGAAAAGCTGCCTGCAGATGACCCGGCACGAAAGGTTACAGTCAGCGTGAAGCCTGAGTTCAAAAGGCCCGCCGACCTAACAAAAGACAGGGCGCTCGAAAACACTGCTTTGGAATTGTCTTCCGGTATCACAAAGTGCAGACCGGAATCTCGTACGTGCAAGTCTCTTGGTGTACAGGATTATCAGACGAATAGCGTCATGAACGTGTCTATTTTCAGCAAAGGCGTCGACAAAGAAAAGCTGCATGTTGAATTTCTCCCGGATTCTGTGCGACTGAACCCCGTCATTTACCCCGATGGCGAAGAAAAAGAGTTCGTACTCCGGCTGTACTCGGAGATTGATCCATCTACTTCGAGTTTTACCGTGACTTCTAAAAAGGTTGAGATGCAGCTTACGAAGAAAACGGCTGGCAGGTGGCCACGGTTGACCATACAAGAGCCTGTAGACCAGGAAGCAAAAATCGAGCGCCAGGGGTAAGTTGTTCTTTTTTTTTTTTTCTTACGGGAGTGGTTGACATTGCTGTTGAACAAAAGTAACCCGGTCCCTTTTATGAAACCCTATAGGCTGGAAATGGAGTCTGCAGATGAAAAATTAAATGCAGCCGCCTCTACGTCAGACCATGAAGACGAAGCTGCTCTCAAAGACGCAGCAAACACTTGTTTTGGTACGAAATCAGCTGGGCCTGCGTACCCAACCTCGTCACGTACAGGGCCAAAGGACTGGGATAAGATCACGGCCGACGATGAGAAGGATGAGGAGGCAGAGGGTGGCGTGAACGAGTTTTTCAAGAAGCTGTATAAGAATGCGTCAGACGAACAGAAGCGCGCCATGATGAAGAGCTTTACTGAGAGCAACGGGACTTCGCTAAGTACCGATTGGAAAGATGTAGAAAACCGCACAGTTACAACGAAGCCGCCCGAAGGCGTGGAGGCCAAGGAGTGGTAGCCTGAGTGAGTGAGTGACAAATTCACTTGATCGAGACTGTTCTGAGAGAATGTGTATATTTTACTTTCAAAAAAGGGGGTGACGAGGGGAGATTGCGTGAACATTCGCGCGATAGTTAGTTTAGCGTCCAGTCCAGAAGTCCAATGCAATGCATGATATAATGGCGGTGGTCTTTTCATGCGCGCGCTTCATCAAAACTCGTAACCAATATGTTGAAGAGCGAGCACTCTAGTTCTCTCGCCCTCGGTGGGTATTGCCCTCTTCAAGGACCATTGTGTTTGACGGAGCATACGTTTTGTTCTTGACGATGGTCTTCATTTCTTCGTTTTCATCATGGTTCATCATGCTTGATGTGATGCGATGACCTACCGTCCACTCTGATCTACATGTCAGCCATCATGTACACCTCCGCAACTTGCATCAATGGCTTCATGAGCACAAGGCAACGATTTGCCTAGACGTCGATGCTCGGATCCACGTCACTGACGCTACGCACCACATGGTGGTACCACTGCCCGTTGGTCAAGTCCCTCTGCGCCAGCTCGGGGTCCACGGGTCGTCGGTGGCCCTGTACATCTCGGCCTGGCCGGCAGGGATATGAGCGGCTCTGCTCAAAAAGTCCTCGGCGGCAATGTAGGCGCCGCGCAGCCATCTGGCGCCCCCGGCGGCGGCGTCGAAGGCGTTCCGGCCGTGCATGACGCGGAGATTGTCGAACAGCACGCACTCGCCCTGCTCCATCTTGTAGCTGTGCACGGCGTCGGGATGATTGACCAGGCCCTCGAAGACGCGGGCCGGCGCGATCCAGTGCCTCAGATCAGCGGCGGCCCTGGAAGGGGGGGCTCCAGTACACGCCGGCGAAGGCGTTGCCGCCGTCGCGGTGGTCGATGACGCTCCGCTCCGCGCGGTAAAAGTAGCCGTTCTTGTCGTACTGGTACGGGACACGGTGGTCCGCCAGGGGCGCCATCCTGCGGCTCGTCTTGACAAAGGGCCAGAGCAGGCGGCCTGCTCTCTCGCCGTCGCTGAAGAGGGATTCTCCGCCCGAGCACGAGTTGTCCATGCAGTGGAGGACTTGGATCATGGGCGGCGGGGACAGGTAGCAGAGGTCCTGGTGCAGGCCCAGGCGGCCGCTCGTGTAGGCCACGTTCTCGGCGTCGGGCTTGGCGCGCACGTCAAAGGTGCGGCCGTAAAAGGTCTCGCGGATGTTGGCGATGCGCGTGGCGATGCTGACGACCGAGGACTCGTCGCGCGGGACGTTGCGCAGGAAGACTATTCCGAGGCGGAGCACGTCGATGACCACGTCCCAGAAGGCGGGGGACCCGGGTTTCATGAAGGCGGCGTAGTCGATCTTGCGGACGTGCTGGGCCAGGACGCGGGCGTCCCAGTACTGGACGCCGGTTCGGCCGAGGACGGCCTCTTTGCGAGATGGGCGAGATGCGCGAGGGCCCCGGCGTCGGAGCGCGCTCCGGATGTGCGTCCAGGGGAGAATCATCTCGTGGCCCTGGCTGGCGAAGCGGGCGACGTCGTTGGAGAAGGTGATGCCGAGGCCGTGCTCGGTTGCGCGCGCCGAGGCTATGCCGATGTCGGCGGGGATCTCGGTGGACGCGAAGTTCTTTTGGCCCGAGGAAGGGTCCCTGCAGGCGGCGCAGGCGCAGCTGTCGCGGAGGGTGGCCGGCTCGAGGGCTCTCTGCGCGCCATCGCCGTGCTCGGGGCCGCCATCTCGCAGGTAGATGTGCTCGCTCGTCCAGGAGACGGTCACGGCATCATCGTCTGGAGCCTCTTTGGGCCGGTAGACGAGTTGTCGTGCGCCTTCGGGGGCCTCGTGCTTGTGCTTGTTGGGCCAGTGGCGCGGGGGAGATGCAGACGCAGACGCAGCCCGCGAGGACGTCGTCACTTGGCGGTTCTGGCGGTTCTGGCGGTTCTGGCGGTTCTGGTGCAGGCACTGTCGGAGGACATGTTTCGGTGTCGCCAAGTGTCTTCTGCCGGCGCTGGCGCTGGTGCTGGCGACAGCTCGGACAGGCGCCAGCATGGTCATGGGAGTTCGTCGAGAATTATGGATGAGGAAGGAGGAGATTCCAATGTACATATGTTGGCGGGGCAGCAGGCAGGCAGGCAGGCAGGCGGGAAGAGCTCGAGGTCTGGCAAAGTGGCGTGGGCGCGGACGCGGGGCAGAGGGCATGCGCATGCATCAACATGCATCGACATGCATCG
Organism: Epichloe aotearoae; assembly: GCA_000729855.1. Lineage (NCBI taxonomy): Eukaryota > Fungi > Ascomycota > Sordariomycetes > Hypocreales > Clavicipitaceae > Epichloe > Epichloe aotearoae. The sequence goes on along the minus strand of JFGX01000508.1, from coordinate 8,700 downwards.
ACGAGCATCGTGCAAAACACGCCATGGCACGAAATGTTGGTCTTCAAGGCCGTTTAAACTCACGTCAGTAGGTCACTTGTTTGGCCCTTATTTAGTCCCCATCAGGCACGTCTTGTTATCCAAAGATAAACCTTTGCTATCTGTTGCGATTGCTCGACCATCTCTTCACCGTCACCTCCCTCACACGGTAGAGCTTCAGCGCCTCCGCATAGCCCGTCTCCATCGCCATGTCAAATTTGGGCGGCGGCGGAACATCCACGTACACAAGTACAAGACTTTTGATTACATGCGATAGGACACGCACAACGCTATGAAGCCAATGCCACGGCTTTTCGGGTCCCCGCTTGCCTCTAGCCTTCCACCAGGCATCTGAATAGGATGGAATGATAATGACGCCGAACTCAGCGTGGTCAAATACCGGGCCTCTGGTGTACAAAAGCCAATCAACGCCAAATTTGATGCCCGCTCGCGGTACCCAGCCAAGCGAGCGGAAATGATGATACACAGCATAGTGAAGGAGAAATCCGTCGTCGGGTTCCAGATCGGGTTCCAGATCGGGTTCGTCTGGCTCGTTTCGAGGGGGGAAATATGAGAATCGCCGGAACAAAGTCAGCAATTCTCTATTTGTATACGCTCTTGCCGAGTGAGGGTCTGTGATGGAGAGTGCACCGAGGCCAAACGTCAGAAAGAATGCCTCCTCCGGTGTCAGCTGAAGATGCTCCATGTTGACAATCCCTTCGTCCAAGGCACCGGGGCCGGTTTGCACCATGGACGACTCGACAACATCCAACAGCCCAAGGCCGTTTATATCCCCATTTGACAATGGTTCCTTGGCCTTGCCATTGGCAGAATGCCGTGGGCTGGGGGGATCTGCCAGGTTGATCGTGGTCGAGTCCACCTTCGGGGAGAAACGCACACTCTTCTGCCGCTTTGAGAATTTCTCCTCGCCCGCGTCACAAAACGACGAATCCTCCGAGGTTGGTGGTTGCCCTGCTTCAGTGGTGACTGTGCCATTTACATCTGATGAAGCAATGGTGGTTGCAGTTTCTGAACAGCTTACTCGAGTCTCGACCATGCTAGAGGGCAACACGTCACTGGACAGCGGAATCCTAAGGGCTGGGGCAGCTGCTCGTACCCCTACGGGAGTATCATGGATACCATTGGTCATCGACTTTGCGACTCTGTCTGCTTCCGAATTGGGCAAAGCCAGCAACTCAAGTGGTCCAACTGGGACATGGGCAGCTGCAGGAGAAGGAGGTGGAAGCAACGTCGCCAGCGTGGATAGTTTCGTTGCAGCGGCAAGCTCGGCCTCTTTCAGGCGTGTTTGCCGAATCGCCTCCTGCTCTAGTCTGGCTCTTTCCCATTTCGCTTGAGCTCGCTCTTCACGTCTCTGTGACGTCAGGATTTCACTGACATGGGTCTCTTGCCGACCTCTTCGTACCAGCTCACGCTTCAGCCAGTTGGGCTCGCTACGACTCAGGCTGCCTTTGCCATAAAAGCCCTGCTCCCACAATGCCCTCATTGACTTCTCGTCCGTGACATGAACTGAGCCAGTGGCTTCAGACCAAACACCTCCATGTACAATCAGGGGCTCTCCTGGCGGTGGAGAGAGTATCTGCCGCAACCAGGCATATGCCACAGTGAAAAAAGATAGAGGGTTGTTGGGGTAAAAGGCTGGAAGTGGAAATGTTCGGATTGGGGCAGGAAGGGCGTAAATCTGATGGATAGACGGTCCCCGTTTCTGATTCTGCCATGTGGGTTTGGCACTATTCTGCGCCAGTGCAGCCGTCACTTGGCCATTTTCTTTGGTGTGTGTTTTAGTCTCAGCCATTTCGAGCTGAAGTCATTTTGACTAGGGCATATAATCAGCAAGGCATGTCGAGGTTTCAGAGAAGAAGAAAAAGGCCAGAAAGTGTCATAGCCGTGGTTGATAGCTTGCAAAACAAGTGCCACTGCAATCAGATACCGTTGTAGTCTATAATAAAGGGCAATCATTGAGGTCGAAATGAATCGGAGTTCCTCTAAGCACCATACGAAGGTTGTCATCATAAAGCAGTGGAGGGGTGGACATGTGAGCTGGGAGAATACATGGCTTGCCACTGATAATTCAATCAAATGGCGTGTGCCATGGGGAATTTTCATTTGTCAAAGACATGGTTCGCCGAGGCCATATGTATGTCCGGATAACACTGGCGAAGAAAAGGAAGAGGTGTACCGACGTTGGATGGGTAACAATCGACCTACCTTGTCTATGACATGGTCAGCAACGCTGTTCTAAATGACGAGCGCATCCAGTCAGACCCGACCAGAACAGATCAGAACAGCTGCGGCAACGTTGTGAGAGTTGCACGGTGCTGTCGTGGCGGACGGAGCAAGAAAATGACCAAAATCTTGCTGTGGGACGAGGAAAGAAATTTGCAATGAGCAGGATGGAGCTCCAACTCTACACCTTGTCGGCTAAACCGCGGGGTTGCATCATCAGAAGACGGCTGGGCGGCGTGGGGCGAGGAAAAGCCGATTGACTCTGTGGCTTGCGTGTGTGAGCGCCCGATGTCGGGCTTCGCTGTAGATTAGTAAGGCAATTAGGACACAAAGCCCTTACCACTAGAATTCGTAAATAGCTCTTGTTAAAAGCATTGTAACAGAGGCGCGTGCAGATCGCGATACGCGTTATTAACCACTTTCTTCTAATCCGTATAGCGCCTATAGTTCTTAGCTCTGTGGTAATAACTTGAATAGCTTTTAGGCTATACATTATAACCAGCTAGGACTAGAAGGCTAGCAAGCATTAATTAGAATGTTATCGCAGGCTAAAGATGTTAATAACGCTAAAGATCTCGCTAGTAACGTTATCTCCTTAGGGGTCATACACCTTGTGGAGTCACTTTAACTAGGGTCTGTATGTATGCAATTTGCGGGCCCCATAGACCCACAAGGTGTATAACCCCTAAGGAGATACGAACTCTGCTTATATCTAGGCTTCCTAATAACTATAACTTTTATAGATTAGAAGTAAGCTAGAAAGTATATACTCTCCTACTATATGAATTACTATGGGTGCCTGGTAGCTGCTTCCCTAGCCACAAAGGGATGCTCCTTACGCCAGAGGGGATGCTGCATAAACGCTCCTGGCAAAGTTGATTGAATTCAGGCAAAAGCTCAATGTTACGTTGCAAAAAGGCATGACATCAATTGCCTGCGCGCGCCAATCACGTCGCTGCAGGGTCACGTGGTCATCCACATGCTCTGTCCCTTCATATCGCGCACTGCTCCCTTCCTTCCCGAGCTGGCACATCGAATAAGGCCAAATGGCAACACAAAAAACCATGTGATCAGTACTTGCCGGGTCCTGATAACGTCGAGCCGTGCCCGTGGACATCGGGGAGTGCATAAGTCAGGTGCTCTCACCGCCGAGGCACACAAGGCAAGCACAGAATGATGTCCAAAGGCAGGAAGAAGTACGTATTAATCCGTATGGGAGGGGAGTATCGGTTTAGCGTTGCTTTCTGCAATGCAAATAAAAGCAAACCCCTGGAATTGTGGGCGGTCTTTCGGCACGGTCGGAGCAGGTGCAGGTGGCACTGACCGGCACTTACTCGCGGTTGACGCTGGCGCACGTTGAATTATTAATAACAGCAGGAGAGAACGGACGGGTCGGTCTGGTGATACGATTCTTCTTTTTCCCACCACTTCGTCCGTCGAGCCTCGACTTACTCTTCCTTGTCTTTTGCCCGTTGACACGACCTCGCCTTCGACCGCCATAAGTGCATAGTTACTTTAGGTCTGCGAGGTCTGTGACACGACGTGTCTTTGTGCGCCTGCAACGCCCTTACAACGCCGCGCGATGCTTTCTGCCACGGCCTTGAAATGGTGCCCCTTGTAGAGGTCGTTGCGGCTGTCTGCCTCATCTGGGCCGTCACGGTCGTCGTTATTCAGGGCATCGGTATTGCAGCCATGTACGAGAGAAAAAGGACTCTACTTTTGATCGACTTTTCTCACGAAATAAAGCTAATGTGCTGTTTGCCCGTAGCTTCCGGTACTTCTCCAGACCTGCCCCGCCCCCCATTTCATCCACGCTTGACCGAGATGCACCCACGGTGACAATTATCCGCCCCGTCAAGGGACTCGAACCTCGACTGTACGAATGCATTGCATCAACTTTCCAACAAGATTATCCCCCCGACAAGATCTCGATCCGACTGTGCGTGGAAGATGAGACGGATCCGGCCTACCCAGTTCTCCAACAGCTGGTTCGCGACTTTCCGGGCTACGACGCACAAGTCCTCGTGGAGATGGATGACCCCATCTTACATGGCCGTAATGGCCATATCAATACCCTGGGCCCCAATCCCAAGATTCGCAACATAAGTAGGGCATATCGCGAAGCCAAAGGCGAGATTGTTTGGGTTATCGACTGCAACGTCTGGGTCGCAAATGGAGTCTTGGGACGTATGGTGGACAAGTTGATGGGTTTCGCATCAGCCGGCAAAACAACAAAACCTTACAAATTTGTGCACCAGATGCCGCTGGTCGTTGACATAGTAGAGTACAATCGGCCAAGCGTAGAAGATAGCCAAGTGCTCTTATCATCCGACTCCAAGGCAGAAGCGATACCTGGCTTGATCAAAGAAACGGGCGAAGACCTCCTAACTAAAATATCGCGGCACGGCGGTGGCCGATTGGACGAAATGTTCTTCGCAACGACCCACGTCAAGTTCTATGGTGCCATCAACTCTGTCGGCGTCGCTCCCTGTATTGTAGGGAAGAGCAACATGTTTCGCAAAGCGCACCTTGACCAAGTGACGACGCCGTCAAGCAATCCTATTCTGCCCAAAAATGACAACAAACGAGCCGGGATTGACTATTTTTCCTTCAACATCTGCGAAGACCACTTGATTGGCGAGCTACTCTGGAGATCAGATATCCCCGGCTTCCTAAATCATGGAATCGTCTGGGGAGATTTGGTCATACAGCCCATGGCAAGTATGTCGATAGCGTCATATGCAGCGCGCCGTTGCAGATGGCTGCGAGCGAGGAAGTTTACCGTTTTGGCAGCGACTCTGGTGGAACCCGGCGTGGAATCGCTTTTGTGCTGTGCTTACTTTGCTTTTTCTCTCACCACGCTGCCTTGGTTCCATGAGAAGGTGGGTATTCCACAGACATGGTCATCCATGGGTCTGATCTGGTTTCTGGCCGTGGGATCGTGGATGTTCCTGGACTGGTGGACCTTCAGGCACCTCCACTCGGGAGGAAGCGTTCAGATCAACCCCGACAGCCCTCGGTTCGCGCGCGGAACTTCTATTATTGACGGGATGCCCAGACGAAGCTTTCTGGAATGGTTCCTGGCCTGGCTTGGACGAGAAGTGATGGCGCTGCCAATTTGGATATGGGCTGTATTGTGCGGATCGACCGTGGCGTGGCGAGGCAAGACGTTTCGAGTGGACCTGGATGCATCAGTGGTTGAGATTGAGGATGGATCTACGAGGAGGAAGTGTTCGCGCACGCCTGAGCCGGAACGAGCCAGGCAGTCGAGCAAAGACCGGCTGGACTAGGTCCATGGAGGCATGATGAGACTGACAGACTTACCAGTGCTGTGCCTTGAACCCTATCATTGATTATATCGTTACCAGTACCTATTATGCTGTATGCTACTGCAATAGACGAATACCAAGAACGATTGAATTTGAAGAAAGATGAAATGGGCAAAACTAAACCCAACTTGCCTTCTCGTTCATGATTGTCATGGCCGGGGGGACGCGGGAATACGCAGGAGGGGGGTTGGGCTCGGCACGATGGCGTCCGGTGGCTGGGCGGTGATGGACGGCAGAGTTGGGGAATAATACGGTAGTACGTAGGCTAGGCTGGGAATCTAGTGCCGTTTCCCCGCAAGCCGTACCCGAGAGAAAACACACTTGTTGTTTTAGACTGACACACTCATGCTTGTCATGGCTTGCCATGCTTGCTTACACAAAGCGAGGAAATCCCTGCAAGAAGAGACAAAGAAGTCTTTTTTCCCGAGCTAGAGCTATTACAAGATAACGAACAGGGTGCTCCCGCATTTCTGCTCTTGTGTTTTTCCGATGGAGGGAGAGATTCGGAATATGTAAATATAGATTACAGAGACCGGTTGGCCGCAGAACAAACAGGGTCTGTCTTGGACGGGCACATAGTAAATCTTAGCTCTAACAAAGTTAATCTTATATCTAGGGTAAAGCCTTATAACTAGTAAAATAGTATATACCTTATAAATATAAGGTATATACTATTATAAAGTGTAAATTATTAGCTAAGTAATTTTTTTTTATATATACTTTATATATACTATTATAAAGTATAATTATTAGCTAATTAATTTTTTAATTATATATACTATATACTTATTACTATAAGCTTTTTTTTCTTCTTTTTTTATTATTACTTTTACCTTAGTACTCTTAGTATTTAACCTTATAATTTTCTTACTTTATATATATATTATTTACGCTAGCTAGCTCTTTATATAGCTATTACTAGTACTCTAGCTGCTTTATTAAAAGGGAAAACCCTTAAATAAGAAGAAAAACCCTCTTATATTTATATTTAAGCTAGCACTACCCCTATTATAAGCCTATACTACTAGGTATATAGCTTACTATAAGTAGTAATTACTAGCTAATACTAGCCTTATCCTATAGAAAATAAAAAGAAAAAGAAAAAGATATTATAATTTATACTCCTAGTTTCCTTCTAGTACTAGCCTAGGCCTTTAATAAGCTTACTCTAGGCCTCTTAGCTTTATTATATAGTATAGTAAATTTAAGTTTATAATATTAATTTACTTCTTATTTACTTTTTTACTAACTTTTCTAAAGCTTTACTTTTTAGCTAAGTCTAATTTAACTTTAGCTTATAAGTTTTATAAAGCCTAAGTACTTATTTTTATTTATATACTATAAGGGAAGAGTAGTTTTAATCTAGGTCTAGGGTAGTCCTAGGTTAAAGCTACTTATATATTATTTATTTAGTTATTTTTATTGTACTTTATTTTTTAAGCTATATTTCTAATTTATCCCCCCCCCCCCTAGGCAGAGTATTGCACTACAATGTGTAATGTATTGTAGTTTTTATAGTGTAATATAGTTACTATCAGAGCATTACATTACATTACTCATTACATTACATTACATTACACATTACATTACATTACATTACACCCCCCCTTTACACATTATATTATATTATATGTAATTATTTGTAATTATTTGTAATTATTTGTAATTATTTGTAATTATTTGTAATTATTTGTAATTATTTGTAATTATTTGTAATTATTTGTAATTATTTGTAATTATTTGTAATTATTTATAATTATTTAATATTAAGGTTTAATAATTAGAAATTAATAGTAAGAAATTAATTAAACTATTAGAAAAATATATATAAAGGTTAAATTACTATACTAACCTTAATTATAACTAATAAAACTAATAAAACTAATAAAATATATCTTTAAAGCTTACTTCTAAGAAAAATATATAAGACTTACTTTTAAATATACCTTTTTTAAAAGAAACTAATATAAAACTAAGTAAATTAGCTATAAATAAGTTAGTATTATAATTAATAAGACTTACTTTTAAACTTACTTCTAAAAATACCTCTTATATCTAAGAATAAATTTATAAATAAGTAAAGAAGCTATAACTAAGTAAAAGATATAATTATTAAGACTTACTTTTACTAATATATTATGACTTTAGTCGTAGGTAAAATGAACAGAGTAAAGGCTAAGATTTATAGTTACTACTAAAAAGGTATTACTTAGCTAGTAATATATAAAGGTCTTAAACTCTAACCTTTTATATATAATATAAGTAGTCTTTACTAAATACCTTACTAATATATATATAGCTATTTAGTAGCTAGCTAGGCTTTTAGTTATATATAAGACCTAAGGTTTTTCTAAGGCTTTATTATATAATTACCTTATCTTTAATCTTTATATTTCTAATATACTACCCCTTTAATATATAATTATTCTTAATTAAAAAAACTAATTACTTACTTAGTATAAAAATACTATATATAATCTTATAAGTAATAACTAACTTAATAAAGGGTTAGGGTTTATTATAATACTTTATAAGGTAATATATTACTAAAAAAATAATAATCTTAATAATATTAGGTTATAATTATTCCTTATCTTATTTATTAACTTTAAATAGTAATAACCTTATTACTTAAATATAATAAAGTAAATACCCTTAGGTATTATATAACTAATTTTAAAAGAGTAAATTACTTATATTAATTTTTATAATTAAATTAATTAAATAAAATACTATATACTATTTAATTAAATTAAGTTATTTATAAATACTAAGGTAATTATATTAATCTTACTATAAGTTTATAGCTAGTATATATATTTAATAGTAATAACTATAACTATAAATATTATAATTCCTAGATTAGCTATATATAATATATAAATTACTTAAGAGGTTAAGAGTTAATATAAAAAAAACTTATTTTTCTTTTTTTTTATATACTTTCTTTCTTCTATATTTTCCTTAGATATTATAAGTTACCTTTATATATTTAATAGTAGTTTTATAGCTATTATTATAAGGTAATTACTAATATTTTATAGTATTATTTTATTATTCTTATTTACTATTATTTATTTTTATTAAAATTATTAGGTTTTTTTTTTTA
>JFGX01000507.1:0-16897 GCA_000729855.1 Epichloe aotearoae | reverse complement strand
TAGATTTTAGTAATTATCTCTTTATATAAAAAGTTCTTACCTAAAAGGTAATTAAGGTAGTATTACTTAGTATCTCCTATTAGTATAATAGAAAATACCTTTTAGAAGTAAGATTAGAAGAGGTTAATATAGTTATATTTACTCTAAAAGAGAGTAATCTTTAGTATAAGAAAGTTATATAGCTTTTTACTATATTAGTTACTATTCTTATATATCTTTATAAGCTTAGAGATTTTCTTTATAATTTACTTATTAAAGAAAGTATATATTATTAGTAAAGTAAGTTCTTAGGGATAGGGGTATTATTTAGGTTATAGGTTCTAATATTAAGGGGAATACTATATTTACTCTTATAAAGGGTAAAAGGTTAATTAAGGGTATATAAAATAATATTCTATTATTATAAATTAAGAAGGTTAATTTTATTAAGCTTATTAAGTCTAAACCTATAGTTTAGGGGGTTTAGAAGATTATAATCTCTTTTTTAGCTATATTATTCTTATCTCTTCTTAAAAAACTTAGTCTAAAGAGTTTATAATTAGGATTCCTATTCCCTAAAGAATATATACTTTATTCTCTTATAGGATATTATATAGTTCTTATATAATATCTTTATTAGCTTTTTTAAAGGTATTTTTAGTTTAATCTTTAAAGTTTTCTTTAAAGTTCTCCTAGAGATTTTTTTCTTTCTAGCCTTAGTGCTATATAGTTATAATAAACCTTATAATCTAGTTATTAAGTTTATACTATATAGTAGTTTCTAGATCTAGTTATACTAGCTCTTCCTATTCCCTTATAAGGGTAAAATAGTATATTTAAAGCTACTTAAGTAACTCTTCCTTTAAGGGTCTTATAAGGGATACCTCTTAGGGTACCTTAGGTATTTTACCTTTAGAGAAATATTACTATTAAGCTAGTATTATTAATAAACTACTTACTAATCCTATTCTTTTTAGTAAAAATAGCTTTATCTTTACTTTATAATAAAGATATTAGGCTTTACTAGCCCTAAGGAGTTAAGGCCTAATAATACCTTAGTATATACTATCTAGGGAAAATAAGATAGTAATTAGAATAGGGTAAAAAGTAATACTTTTACTATTAACTCTATTAATGTAATAGAGCTAGGTAGCCTAATAGAAAAGGCTAAATAAGAGTATAATTAATAGGGTAATTTAAAGGGAGTAAGTGCCTATAGGAAAGAAGTAAAAATAGGATAATAGGAAAAAAACAGAATAAAGAATATAGGATAAACGTAATAAACATAATAAGCATAATAAATAAGGAAAACATGGTAAAATAAGTAATAGGATAAATAGGAAAAATAGGGTAAAAAGTAATAGAATAAATAGGATAAGAGGAATTATAAGATAAATAATAAAAACAAGAGAGAAGGGAAAAACATAAAAGAAGGGAAAAAAATGGTTATAAAGATAATATTAACCTAGAAATAAAGATAGCGTAAATGCAAAAACAATTCTTTATCTATGCGTAATATACATAAAGCATAAAGGTATAAAGACTATTATAGTGGAAGATACTATAGGAAAAAGAGGTTATAAAAGGGTTAGCTAGCTTTAGCTAAGGTTATATTAATATTAGGTTTAAGATAAATACCTTATAGTAATAAACTTAGTTATTTAGTTAGTTTTCTTATAATAGATAATAGAACTAAATCTTTAACTATAATATCCTATAGGCTTAATAGTTAAGTAAAGATTTAATCCCTTAAAAGCCTAAAAAGTCTAAAGATTTAGTCTTTTCCTTTAGTATACTTTAAGTTATACTTTCTTACTTAAATAGTTTAGAGATTAAGGGGTAAGGAGCTATAAGTGTAGAAATATCTTTTCTTTATAGTCCTAACTTATCTATAGTTTTTTAACTACTAATTAGTATTAGTTTCCTTACTAAGGAATAATATACTAGTATAAAAAGTCTAATTTAACTCTAAAGGTAATAATAATTAATAATAACTAAGAAGCTAAGAAAGGGGAGAAGAAGAGAAATCTAGCTAGGTTAGAAAGTAAGTAAAAAGGGGGAAAAGTAAGGTAGTAGTAGTGTTATAGTGTAAGGGCACTATAATAGTATAGGGTTATAGCTAATCGCGTTACGTGCATTTATTTAAGGGCCCTATATCTGCCCTGACCTTTGGCCACGATTAAACCGAACAAGACCCGAAGGTCCGAAGGATTTAACAGAAATAGTAAATAATATAATAAGAAGGTTTTTCTTTAAGTTATATTAGTAAAATAAAGTATTAAGTATAATAGTATTATTATAAAGTTATAATATTATATCTAACCCTAGTTATAGTAAAATTCTTAAAATAGTATAATATTATAAATTATATAACTAATTAGGTAAAATAGGTATTAATAAAAGCTTTTATATAACTAGCTTTCTTTTAATCCTTATAATAATACTAACTAATAAAAAGACCCACTTTTTTTACCTAACACTACATTTGTAGTGTATGTAGTATAGTGTAGTTACTAACTACACTAACTACAAAAAAAAAACTACAATACATTAAATACAAGGGGAAAAAAACTACATTACAACTACAAAATTTTCCCAAAAACTACACTAAATACATTACAAACAATACTCTGCCTGCCACAAGGTTAGTAACTACGTAAGTACGCGAAAGTGTAGTGTAGTAATTTATATAGGGAAAATTAGTAATATATTTATTATTAGCCTATTTATATACAAGCGAATATACTTCACATTTACTTCTACCTAATTAGATATAGACCCTAGTTAACGTGACTCCATAAGGTGGACAGAGTCCAAGGAGATAGAAGAGGTTATAAGCGTCATAAGTGTTATAGTAAGCTGCCTGCATTTGCCTCTAAAAAGAGCTAGTATATTTAGCGGGGGATTAGGTGAAAAGGTACTTCTTCCGTTTTAAGACTAACGCGATATGCGCATTTAGTGACCCCTCCGTGGTGAAGTGAATACCAGATCCGACTCATGCAGGTCGCATCCTCCCTCTCCCGCTCAAACGTGGTCCGAACAGCGTAATTGGTCGTCGTCCGTCGTCCCTTCCCGTCCTGGATTCCGTGTCTTACAACTACTACTCTAAAGGGTTAGGGTTACGCCCCACATGAATGTGACAAGTCGAAAGGGGAAGGGGAAACAATTGCAAGGGTTTGGCCCACTCGGCCCGCTCGGCATGTGGTCCGTCCCGCATGCAAGGAATCATATGATATTACTGCAACATGGAATGTCAACGTAGCGATGAGGAAATTTACCGCCATCGATTTCTTGTACACTCCAAAAACAAGTATGGGTGTGAGTTCTGGTTGTCTTGACCACACAGTTCTGTGACTATAAATATAGCTCGCATTCCTCAACCCCAAATCAATTCTCAGCACAACATCAACTCTCAATCAACCTGTTCACACAAAGATTTGGAACAATTCATTCAACTTGCTTTTGCAAAAGAAACCCTGCAGTACATTCGGCATGCGATCCTTTCTCTGGCAGTCGATCTTGCTGGGCTTCGCAGCCACATCCACAGCCATCTACCAAGGAGGCATTACGACCGACTCGGATGCCGTCGGGGTTGTGCGCGTGCAAGCCGGCAGTGACAAGGGCAATTTCGGTTCCGGCGTGGTTTTGGGGAACGGCAAGTGTGTCATCACTGCCGCTCATGTGGTCAAGGGCTGGGAGGCAGGTAATTTGAAAGTATTCAAAAACAACAAGGAACAAGGCAAGATCACTCGAACAGAAACTTCGGTTGCAGGCTCCAGCATTCATATACATCCCATGTACGAGGGAACTTCCGACCCTGAAGAGGAGCCCTCTGCTTACGACTTTGCGGTGGTCGAGTTGGCGTCACTAATGGACGCCAGTCCCTGGAAAGTCTCAGAGACGAGGGGCGGTGCTCTAGATCTTACCATGTATGGCTGGGGCAGTATTTCATCAGCGCCAGCTACGTTCCCGAATGAACTTCGATCGGCAGTAAACAAGAACAGCGCCACTTCAGGTTCGAAGTGCCGTCAGTGGGATAACATTGTCGGCGCGATCTGCGTCACGAGTAGTAAATCAAACTCGGCAGAAGGTCTCAACTGCCACGGTGATTCGGGGGGGCCAAATGTGGCAAACAATTATGTTGTAGGTGTAACCTCGGGAACCAACCGTATTTGTGGCTCCCAGACTGCGGGCTTGCTGGCGGGCTTGTCTGGTTCGAACCAGGAAGCTTTCATGCGGGAGTATGAGAGTACATGTGGCTTCGAATTCGGAAGTCCTTAGGCTGAGAGTCAATAGCCCTTGTTAAATATCTCGTTTGGCCAACTATATATCTAGATATTTAGGAGCGGATTAAATAAGACAAGACTTTTCAGCAGCTCTACTACTTTACGAACTGTATCCCCTCCATGCTGGGCTTTCTCACCAGCTAAAACTACATTTACCCTGGCCTTGTTTGTTGAGTAGATTTTTTCTTCCTGCACGCGCAGTATGCGTCTACGTAGGGTTGTAGGTTAGAGTCACTTCTGTGGCAAGGTACTGAATATCAGATGGTGCAATAATGTGGTATTGTCATGTGCCTAAAGTATCATCATTTATCTTTAGAGATGTTGGTCTAGTGCTCCATGCTTGTAGGGATCAGACCCAGAACCTCTAGCCGATTTCCAATAGAATACATCTACTACCGGAATGCAGCGATTCAGTAGGCTATCGCTGTGTGAACAATCATGTGTTTTGCAAATATACTAAAGGGCTTTGGATGTTATCCAGTCTCGTAATGGGTGCGTCTGCAAGGCATCAACGTTGTTAACATTGCAATGAAGGTGGGCATCACGGAAAAACTTCACAGGTTTTCGGTATCTGGAAGCAGTGTATTCTTGCCCGAGGCAAACTGCTGGGTAATCCGTTCTACTTGGTGGCTGTAGGCTGTACAGCATATTAGCGCTGCTCATAAATCAATAAAATCAAATCTGGTCCATAAGTTGATTTAATTAACTGGTCTTCGGGCAATTTTCGGTTTATTGTGATTTAATTAAGATGCCTTTGTCAAATGTATGGGCAATTTCGGCCAGAGCACCCAGATTTGTATGAATAAAGACTGAACTGAAAACCCAAATGCCAAGCTATACTCCGCCATGTCACCCAGTTTATCGGGTAGTGTACTCTCACATGGGATTGTCTGCGCTCATTGCTCATCTTGGCAAGAGGACGCTTCGACGGCAGGCGCCCACATCAAAGGCCAAGACGGCTGATTTTCTTCGTCCCGCGGCAGTTATCACGACAGATCGTCAAGGACCAGGGGCTATCGGCGGTGCGTCCAGCCAAAAAATGTAAAAGTATAAAGTAGAAATAATTTGTCTGCCTGAGTTGTGCGTTCACAGCGTACTGAAAACGTGTATGGTTTCCAATGATGCCTTGATGTACGGATGATGCTGACTTTTTATGGCGGCGATTGCTGAAGTTCGAAGGAGGGTCTCAAGTGCCTTATCGAACTGATGATGCACAAGTGATAGTGCACAAGATCAAACACGGAACTCTCCCATCTTGGAACCTTCAGCTAGAGACTCTACCTGAAGAAGACATAATTGTCGAGAGTTTAGGCGATATTCGCCAACTCCTTGCTCTCAACATGCTATTTTGTGGCGAGTGATAGAAACGAGTTTGCGTTCTCACCAGGGCCGAGTCTAGACCATATCCTCAGTCTCTAATCCCGAAGTCCTTTGCCATTCCAGTCCTGCTCTCATGCATTCTATCCGTTGCTCTGCAATGTGTCATCGATACATGACCGGTGTGTCTCTCACACGCTCGCTTTATCGTTTTGAAATGTCCTCGCGGAAAAATCCTCCAAAATGCTGATAACAATTTTTTCTCTGTCGCAGGAGAATAATTTGAAACCGAGCTTTCGCGCGGTTGTCAATGTTACGGTGGCGTCTTGCTCAAGTGACGTTGACTGGAAGTCAGGCTTGCTCGCCAAAAACGGCGGCTAGACTTGTCGTTCCTATCGCTAGCTCATGCCCTAGATGGCTATTCAATTTTGACTTGGAGTGAGATCTAATCAGGCCAGGAAGTAAGCTAGCTACAAATGGGGAGCATAAAAACGGGGTTTTCTTTTTTTTTTCGGCCGGTAAGTTGCCTGACCAAATCTGATTAACAGTCCAGCCGTTCCGAGGACCCGTCAACAGCGAGACCTCTGGGCCAACCGCCGGTGAAGAGCCGCAACTATGGGGAAACAGGCAAGTCGATGCTACTCAGGGTGCTGGAGGAGCTGGAGGAGCTGAAGGAGTTGAAAGACACGTCGGATCAGCAACGGGAGTTCATGCCACAATGGCAGAAGCAGCTGCTGTACGAATTCATCCGCGACTTGCAACAGGGGGTAGCAGGCACGAAGGAAGAAATCAAGCATGTGAACGAGCAGTTGGAGGCAGCCAGTCGCCAGAGTTGGGAGTCACCATTCCCTGGCAGCACCCAGGCATCGTAGGCTGACATCGTACGAAACTCGGCAAACGAACAACAAAATGTGCCTTGAAAAGGCAACTAACTTAATGCCATCGACCTCCGAATCGCTCCTCTGCACAGTAGACGCTCACGAATCGTTTCGCAAGAATTACAGGAAGCTCTGTCCGTCCCGCAATGAGTAAAAAAAACATTACGGATTCCAACTGTGGGGTGGCGATGAGATGTTGCCGGCCAGACAAGGAGAGGCGGACGAGATTCTTGAACTGATGACGGGCTATTCTGTCAGCAGTCTGCTGCCAAGAGGAACGAATACGTGGAAAGGGGGAGACCATGAGTCCACCGTAGACTTGGTGCTCGCATCCGAGGGTTTGACGGACGGCCTGATCAAGTGCGGAACGCACGGTACAGAACATGGGTCAGATCACAGGACAATCGAGAGTCTTTGAGATGGAGATGGAGATCCCAGAGCAAAAGCCACAAGAGCACCTATTGTCTAAGAAGGCGCCGTGGAAGGAAATAAGATTCAGGATCGCGGCAGGCCTGGAGCGAGTTCCTCAGGATGGGAACGGTGCAGGAGCAGAACACAGACCTGCTCAACCCAAGGCTAAGCCCTCGCCTTTCACGAAGCGATGGTGGACATCGTCACATCGAACTTGACATATTAACCAAGGCGCATCCATCTACCATTTCCTCCCCTGGATTGTTTTTTACAAATCTACATGCCGTAGAAATTCCGCTTTAATTAACCAAGGATGAAGCCGAAGTAGGGATGGATGGGATGCTTGCACACCCCCTCTGGACATCCTACAACGCGTCACCATCGTACCATGGTCCATGGCGCGTTCATGTGTCTGTTGGCTGACGGAACGACAGTGCATGGTCGATCACGCACTGGTTTGCCATTTCGCCGAGTCTAGCATCGATGGTCTGACCTGTGTTCGCCGCCTTAGCCTCGAGGGCCGCGATTCTGTTTTCAAATTCCTGTGCCTGATCGTCAAGTATTAAATGAGAATGTCGCGCGCGCACAACAGTGTCTCCTGGTTTTTGAGGGTCTGATTTCTCACTGAGTGAGCGGCATATCTGTGCCGGCCTTGGCTGGTGTTGTTGCTTCTGATAATAACGGCAGCAACGTCTCGCGAGAAGAGTGTGCCGCGGGTTTCAGGTTCAGCCAGACCAGAAGATTGCCACCCTGAGCCACCAGTAGATGGATTATGGATTTGGTGGGGCTAGGTGTTATTGTTGCACCCACAAGGGCATAATTAATCCCTACCGCACGATAGTCTCGCTACTTAACTAGCTAAGACAAGAGTCCACCCCTAGCTAGTTATTTTCTAAGACCTCTATAACTACATAGTATATTTTAGCACTATATTAGTACCCTACTAATAGTAAAGGTACTTAGGTATTTAAGCTATAGTCTATACTCTCTTATAGGGTTAAATAACTTAAGAGAGGTAGTTATATTAAACCCTAGCTTTATAGTTTAATATAGTAGTAATTATATAGTATTTATAATAATTATACCTTTTTTCTAAATTAGTACTTTTCTCTTTAAATTAACTAATTATTTAATCTTTAGATAATTAGTATATATATAGTAAAAGAGAGGCCTAATTTATTAATATTATAATTAAGTAACCCTAGTATACTAGGATTAATACTACCTTTTATTGGTTTAATAGTAATACTATAGGATATCCTTATAATATCTAAGGAATCTTTAAAAAGTAATAAGCTAGCTATTAAGCTATAAAAGCCTTATTACTAAGACCTATAGTATAAGATAGTTAAGGTAAGAGCTATTAAAGATAGAATCTAGGTCTTTATTAATCCTAATTTAAATATATAGCTAGATTACCTTCCTAAGCCTTTAATTCTAGTAGGAAATAGGACTCTAGTAAAGAGAAGGGTAGTAAAGGCTATATAGAGTTAATTATTTATATTAAAGACTATAGGAATTTAAATATACTTATATAGCGCTAGAGCTATAAGTAGTAGTATATAGTAACCCTAAGAAAGCTTTTCTAAGGGTTATAATATACCTAAAGAGAGTTATTTTTAGTACCCTTAATAACCTAATAATACTAAAGATAGTACCTAGTTTATAGTCCTTAGTGGTTATTATTAGGTATTTAATAGCTAATTCTAAAGCCTTATAAAGGCTTTATAAAAGTATTATACTTAGTTTATAATAATACTTAGGCCTAAATATAAGTAAATAACCTTAAGGTATATATCTCTTTATAATAAGATTAAAAAGCTTATAAGGAATATAATACCTTTAAGTAAGACTATTAAGTATTATACTAAAGTTAATTTTAATAAGACTATTAAATAAAACCTTATAAAGGTAAATATTAATAAGTAGCTTATAGATACTTTAATTAGCTATAAGAGGTACTTCTAAGTAGACTACCCTATTATAAAGGGTAACTTACCTATAGAAATAATTAATAACGCTATTAGGGCTTAATTTCCTATAATCTTAGCTTAAATTAATGTTAAATCCTTCGGACCTTCGGGTCTTGTTCGGTTTAATCGTGGCTAAAGGTTAGTGCAGATATAAGGCCTTTAAACGGATGCACATAACGTGATTAGCTATAACCCCACACTATTATAGTACCCCTATACTATAACGCTACTACTACCTTACTTTTCCCTTTTTTTACTTACCTTCTAACCTAGCTAGATTCCTCTCCTTCTCCTCTTTCTTAGCTCCTTAGTTATTATTAATTATTATTACCTTTAGAGTTAAATTAGACCTTTTGCACTAGTGCATCGTTCCTTGGTGGGGAAACCAACAATTAACTTATTAATATATATAGTAAAGAGCGAGGGAAAGGTCCTAAATTTCTATAATATTATAAGTAAAATTAGGCACCTAATTAAAGCCTAAGGGAGGTCTTAAGGAAAGACTAGCAAAGCCTTTAGGACTAAACTAACTCTTAATAGTAAAGTAAAGGATAAAGCTAAAAAAGAAAAGGTAATAAAGAAAGACCCCTATATTTACTATAAAAAATATAGGGTAAAGAAGTTAAAGGATTTATAAAAGACTTATAAAACCCTTTACTTACTAAAGGATTAAAGAGTTAATAAAGAGTTATTAAAGAAGGCAAAAGAAGTAATAAATTATTAACCTAATAATATAAAAAAGGTATATAATATATAGTTAAAGAATAATAGTATAAAGGAACCTAAAGAAAATAATACTATATTTATAACTATAGGAGAGTCCTTAGAGGCTTTCTATACCTAGGAAAGATTATAAGTTATACTTAATAGTAGTACCTTAAGCTATATCTTTAATAATAAAAGCTAGTTTATTAACCTTAATTATAATAAGTACCCTAGAATTAGAGTAAGTTATAGTGTTACTAGGGCTTATAGTATTAATATAGCCTGGATTATCTTAATAGATAGTTAGACCCTTACCTTATTAAAGCCTAGTACTAGCTAACCTTCTTTATAAATCTTATATCTCTTTAACTACTTACACTAAAGGGAATAAGGTAGGATAACCTTACTAGTAAGGTAATAAACCTAGTAAGAGGTAATTAGGAGATATTTTAAACTTAGATTATTAGTATATAGCTATGTATAAAGGGCTTAAGCCTATTAGAGGCTTTTACTATTAAGGGAGATTTATAAGACCTAAAGGCTATTATAATAATACCTATAGACCTATAGTATACTAGATTAGCGTATCTAGGTAAGAATATAATAAATTAAGTGCTTAAGAAGCTTTAAATTCTATTAAAGGAAAGGAGCATAGGTAAATATAAGGTCTACTAAATAGCTAAGGCATAGAGGTAAATATTATAAGTCCCTTAAGTAAGGTTATTACCTTTAGGGCTGCTTTAAGTAGTCTCTTTTAACCTCTTTACTTAATTATTAGGGTATAATAAAGACTAATATATTACTCTTTTTACCTATAGAGCTATAGGGCTATATTATATCTTTATAATTCTATTAAAGACTAATATTATGCTTTACTTTAATTAGTTAGAAGCTATATATATAAGAGTATATAGAATCTATATTATAGTTATAATAACTAATAGAAAGACTACCTTTTAGACTAAAAAGTAAGAAGAGGATATTAAGAATAAAGGTATTATTATTAGAAAGTCTAGCCTAGCTTACCTATATTAAAATAGGTATACTAAATAGTCTAGGGGGGTAATAATAAGGGTTATAATAACTCTTATAATATAATTAGGCTTCCTAGAAGATCTCTAGCCTATAGCTACTAAAGTAGCTATTTATATCTTAAACTATATACCTTAAAAGCTACTTAACTAGTAATTACCTTAATAAGTATTAAATAGGTAGTTAAGAGAGAATAAGCTTTAATAAAGTTACTTACTAGAGAATCTAGAGGCCTTTATAACTTACCTATAATCCTTTAGTTATAAAGTATTTATAATAATATAAAGTAAGCTTTATAAGGTAAGTCTAAAGCTTACTTAAAGAGCTTATATTAGATACCTTACTAGATATATTTCCTCTATATAATACCTAATTTAGGTGCTAATAATAAAGAGAAGCTACTAGTTCTTATTAAGCTATATTACCTTTAATAAGTCTATCTTCTATACTTAAGAAAGGGGCCTATTATTAACTATAAAAGAGATTAAAAAACACTTCCTTAAAGAGCTAGTTAAGGATAATAAGGATAAAAGCTCTAATATAGGGCTTCTATAAATAGTATACCCTTTATTACTATAATAACCACTTAATTAGCTTTAATAGGATAAAATTCCCACTAGTTATAATTAACTAGATTATAAAGAAAAGGAAAAAGAAAGTTAAGAATTAAATTTACTAACTTCTCTAAATTTACCTAGATAATTCCTAGATTCTATAGATTCTATACTATTAAGTATTAATAATTTACTTAACTTACCTAATAGTAGTAATAATTATAAAATATTAATAAATCTATAAGATTATAATAATCTTAAAGCCTTTACTATAGCTTTTAGGCTAGAACCTAAAAGCAAAGAAAAGCCTTATATATCTAGGCTTTCTCCCTCTCTAGCTTATTATAATTATTTAGCTAGTTATCTAAAAGAAAAAGAATTCTATAAAGTATAAGATAAAGAATTTAATAAAATTATTAATAGAAAGGTAGCTATAAAGGTATTTAGAGCTAAAGTCCTTATATATATAAAGCCTCTAGGCCTTACTTAGGTCTTTATCTATAAATTAGATAAGTAAGGCTACCTCTAGTAATATAAAGCTTATCTCTATATTCTTAGAAATTACTAACTAAAGAGTTATTTATTAACTTAAGTAATAACCCTAGTTACTAATACCTTTAGGCTACTTATAGCTATTATATACTACTTTAACCTAGAAATATACTAGTATAACTTTATTATAGTATTCCTAAATTTAGACCTTAATAAAGAGGTTTACTATAAGATACTACTAGGCTATAAGGATAAATAAGCCTATCTAAAGCTTCTTAAAGTAGTTTATAGGCTATAGAGAGTGCCTTTTCTATAAATAAAAGAGCTAATTAGCTAGCTAGTTAGTAAAGGCTTTATATAAATATTTAAAAACCCTTATATATTTATTAAGGATAGGTTAATTATCTTCTTCTATATAAATAACCTTATAGCCTTATTTACTAAAGGAAAATTCTCTTTATATAATAAATTTAAAGTAAGACTCTTTATAAAGTATAATATTAAGAACCTTAAAGAGCTATAATAGTTTCTAGGTATTAAAATTATTAGAGATTATACTAATAAGAAGGTATAGCTTAATTAGAAGTCCTATTAGGATAAAGTAGCTATTAAATTTAATATAAAGATTTTATAATAAAGGCCTATAGCCCTAATAACTACTATATTACTTAAACCTTTTAAAGAAAAGGTTAGTATATAGGATTTAAAGAGATATTAATCTTTAATTAAAACCTTACTATATTTAATAATAGTTTTAAAACCTAATATTACTTTTATAGCTTTATAACTCTTATAATACCTATAAAACCTAGGGCTATAGTATATAAAAGTAGCTAAAAAAGCTCTTAAGTATAGGTATATATAAGTAAACCTAGTAATTAAATATAGTAATAATAACCCTAAATTAGAGATATATAGTAATACTTTTTTTACTAATAATATTATAATATAAAAAAGCTTATAAAGCTATATTATAAAGCTCTTTAAAAAGCCTATACTCTTTAAAGTAAGTAAGTAAGCTACTATAATAATATTATTAACTAAAGTAAAGCTCCTAGTGCTTTCTTATTATAATAAAAAGCTTATAGCCTTTAGATAGTTATATTAAGAGGTTAGGCTATACCTAGGTAATAATATACTAGAAATTAAATATAATAATATATAGATAATTTACCTTCTTAAGAAAGAATTTATTAAGCTTATTATAAAGCTCTAGTATATAGATATTTATTACTACTAGCTTTATTAAGAGATTACTAAAGAAACCTTTAATATTACCTAGATTATTACTAAAGAGATAATTACTAATAGCCTTATAAAGCCTTTTATAAGAAATACTTTTATAAGCTTTTATAAGGTATTAGGGCTTATATAACTACCCTCTAGTATACTTAGTAAAAAACCTAAAGAATAAGTATTATATAATAATCTTAATTTAGATAAGATTATAACTAATTAACTATACTTTTATACTATAGAATTAATTTAAATATTATAAGATTAATTTAACTAATTTTATTAATTTAGATTTATTATAAGGAACCTTAAACTAAGTCCCCTAGGGGGGTATATTATACCTATAAGGGTATAATTAATCCTTACTATATAATAGTCTTATTACTTAACTAGCTAAGATAAGAGTCTACCCCTAGCTAGTTATTTTCTAAGACCTCTATAACTATATAGTATATTTTAGCACTATATTAGTACCTTACTAATAGTAGAGGTACTTAGGTATTTAAGCTATAGTCTATACCCTCTTATAGGGTCGGATAACTTAAGAGAGGTGGTCACATTAAACCCTAGCTTCGCGGTCCAACAGTTATGTAGCTGCCGCCGCTAAGACCCTGGGGTCTGCCACCACCAGTCACCTGCTCAACCCGCTGCGACGAGGACCCGCTATTAAATGGTGAGGTGTGTGAAGCGTTGCAATGGCCGCAGTGATAGCAAGCTTTATTACGGATCCGTAGTCCGTACTAATTAATTAATATCATGGACTTGGGTTCGGGATAAAACTACGGCAAACAACTATGCGAGCTCTACGGATTACGGACCGTACTCCGTACCAAGCAAAAAGAGCTTTGGCCGTCACTCCACACGTTTAATCACGAGATGAACTTGCACAAGAGGCATTGCCCATGGGATCCATCTACGGAGTACACAGCTCGGTCGCATGCCTGTATGGACACTGCGAATATTAAATTGTCTCGTGGGATACCTGGTAGGTTACCCACTAATAATAGCTGCTCGCAGTGCATTCACTGCCCCGTTGGCTTATGGCTATTATGGAGGCGCAAGGTAGATATTTCGGCTATTACAAAGTAAATAAACGCTGCTAAATAGTACATCTTTTCTATAAAGAGTGCTAGTAATTCAAGGTCATTTGAATTCTTGCATACGTAAAGAGCAGACAGACTATATAATATAGATAAACGCATGCTCCACGCCCCTATGTCACGTCTTGGAGTCTCGAGCCTCCTATTATGTTGCAGCTTCTTTCTCACAAACATTAACGTTTGCGGCAGCTCTTTCTACTGTACTGTCGCTACCACGAGAGGTTTCTTATGGCGACCGTTAAGAAATCAAGCCGTTCCAAGTCCGGAACTAATGGTAACAGTCGAAAGTCCACACCTGATAAGGCGAGGAGAGAAAAGCAGGTAAGCATTTGGGCATCGACAGGTCATGCCCTGCTACCTCGCAGCAATGTTCACTGACTTTAGTAGTCGATTAGCAAGGCTGCTTACAGGGAGCTACTGAGGAACAACAAAGACGAGGCCGACGGAATATTGGCTAAGCTCCGAACCAAGGACAAAGACTTCTGCCGTGTTTGTGAACTTGTCGGCTGCAAAGGCAAAGGCACTGGTGACATACAGGTGTCCTGGGAAGGTGTGAACAAGGTTGCAATTCTTCCCCACGTCGTCGCATGGGCGGGG
Source organism: Epichloe aotearoae (assembly GCA_000729855.1). NCBI lineage: Eukaryota > Fungi > Ascomycota > Sordariomycetes > Hypocreales > Clavicipitaceae > Epichloe > Epichloe aotearoae. The sequence goes on along the minus strand of JFGX01000507.1, from coordinate 2,337 downwards.
GGATTAAAGATCCAACAAGGCCAGCTAGTCATCCATCTTTGTGGAAAGCGAAACTGCGTGCTACCGTCCCACGTGCGATGTGGTGACCGAAAGGAGAAAACATCTCGACGTGGCTGTGGCGTTTTGGTAGAGAAGGAATGCCAGGAGAGAGGATGTAACGCTTCCTTTCTTTTTGTCTGTCCGCACGATGAAGAGAATGGTGAGCTCTGCATTCCAAAATACCGCCCAGATGGCGTTTCTGGAGATTGGGAGAAGTTCATACGTTCGGAAGCCGTGCACATCGTCAGGCCTAAAGAGGGCTTATGAATAGTACTTGGCAGTGATGCACTTTGGTGAAGTTGATCTATATAGGAAACGTGATGCTTTCGCATTAAATACTACAATAGGAAATAAACGTGTTTACAAGTTTGCCTAAATGTCATGATAAGCGCTTTGCTTTTGCGCTGCTCACACTTGTAAATCAACTAGTAGTAGAACGTCTCTAAGTTTTATACATAGTAGATAGTCTTCAAATTCACCATTAGTACGGATCCGTAGTCAAATGTTAACGCTTGAAGCATTGTGAAGGAAGGTAAAGTTATTGACTCTAGAGTCGTATCGCGCCCGCCATTTAGTCTTGTGAGTAATAGGCTCAAGTGGATGAATTCCGCCTTTATGTTACCTAAATTAAATGCTTCCCAAACGACTCCATTTAAGGTACAGAATTTACTAGCAATAAGCAAGCGACGACAGCCTTTATTACGAATACGCAAACGCGCAGCAACGGATTCTTAAATGCGCGGTAGCAAAGTATTCTTATTAGACGCAGGCAATGTTAAAAAAAGACTACGGAGTAGTTTTTTGGTCTAGCTTTAGCGTGTCCCACTATTCTGGACAGAATCCATCCAACTGTGCGTGAAAACATTCCAAGTCTTAGCACATAACAAAGCAAGGTCTGTCTGAAGCGTGTTAATCTACTTCGCATTTAGAGGTTTGGCTTATAGTTTTAAGAACTGTCCTACATAGACTTAACTCCTTAAGTGTGTTCCACCTTGTGGAGTCACGTTAACTAGGGTCTGTCTCTAATTATATGAAAGTGGACTAGAGGTACATTTGCTTGCATAGCACGCTTAAGGAGATAGCCTAACTTATTATCTAGGCGGCAGATTTTAGCTATCCAAGCAGTTAGTAAAGTGGCCCGCTTCTGTTTAATTCATTTACTCCCTATTTAGTTTCCCCCGCCTCTTCCTAGAATTATGATTTCAATACACCACGGACTAGATAGCTCTCTGTGTGGCTATTGACTAGTACTCCTACAGGTTCGTTAACACGGAACAACCTTTACATAGGAGAAAAAAACCCGTTGCCTCGTTTTCGTGGTGGCGCCAGCTCCTCTCTCAGTATTGCATGTAAAAAAAAATAGCTATAATAACTATACTCCGTGAAAGAATCCTTAGTCAAATCAGTCAGTGAGCTATTAAAATACTTCTCTGCGGAGTAATATAGTGCGCTATTTAGGTATGGGTAGTATGGGTATGAACAGAAAACTAGCCTAGGGTTAAACAAGCAGTACGATGTAGTGGGCTGATAATCCACCTGCTACCTAAATAGCAGAACTTAACCTCAAATCTGAAACATCACTTCCCTCGCTTCGCTACATTGCTTCCTCTCCAAGCTTCCCCTTTGAAGATAAGCCTTGGAGGTACATATAGACAGACCTTCCTCTCCCTCCCATGCCTTCTTCCTTATCCGTCTCATATTCCATGATTGCATCATTCCACAAACATAAGACCGAGACACATTTTCTGTTCAAAAGCATCCTTCTCATCTATTTTATTTGGCGCAAACGAGTCGCGTTCGTTTACGATGTCAAAGAACACCAAAATGAACTACCAGGAGCATCTTGGTCAAGAGCGATACGAAAAGGAATTCGAAATTTTACGTACAGAACCCTACGACACTAACATCAATGACTGTTATCTCTGGACGGGCAGTAAAAATAAGGGTGGTTATGGCAGGGTCCGCTAATGTCCCATTACCTTCTTGACACTCCTATTTATATGTTAACTTATAGCAGATTTACTTACGAAGCGATGAAGGCGGAGAAGGCACAGAATTCCTTACGCATATTCTTGCTTATGTTGCGAGTCATAAAAATCCCAATCAACATGATCTTCAGATTAGTCACCTTTGCCACCAACCGAGTTGTTTTAACCCTGAACACCTTATTGAGGAATCTTCTAGTGAAAATAATTTGAGAAAGGGTTGTCAAGGGCAGATATGCCCTCAAGGGCGTGAAAAAGACGTCTCCAACTTGTGCAAACACTCACCACGTTGCATAAGGCTTCGCAAATTTCC
>JFGX01000506.1:0-16908 GCA_000729855.1 Epichloe aotearoae | reverse complement strand
TAAGTAATATAATAATTAATATAGGAAAATATTAAAAGGGCTAAAAGGATAAAAGTAGCTATAAGAAAGGGAAGTAGTCTAAGAAAATAATAAATTTAGTAATACACTAGGTAAAAAGAATAGTAGTGTAGAGAAGACTAAGAATTAAGATAATAATAAAAGTAGTAATATAATAAATAAAGAAGATAATAGTATAGTAAGATTTAATCTTACCTAAGTAAGTAGTAAATCCCCTAAACTAGAATTTAAACCTAAGAGTAATAAGGAGACTAAACTTATAAAAACTAAATTTAAAGATAAAGGTTTTAAAAGTAAAGGTAAGGATAAAGTTAATAATATACTAGCTAAATACCTTATTAGGCTATTATAGGTATATAAATAGATTATAGAGCTTAATTTTAAGCTATTATTTATTAGATTTAGAAAACCTAGTTCTAGAATAAATACCTTAAAGCTAATGCTAAAGATTAGGGCAGTAGTATATAAAAGGGTAATAGAAGAATTTAATATAGAATATAAAGGGAAAAGTATTAAGGGGATTAATTTTAGTAGATTTAGACACACTATATTAGGTTATAAGGCTAAAAGGTAGGATATTTAATATATAATATAGGCCTATATATATAAATTCGCGCTTAATAGTGCTATAATAGTATTAGATAGTCTAGAGGTGGATTTAAAGGATATGTATTTTATATTATTATAAAATATAGTTATCTAAATTTTTACTATATTTAAGGAATAAAAAGCTATATTAAGTATAAGATAAGTAGCTATAAGGTAGGCAGGGAAACCTATAAACTATATTATAGTAAATCTAATAGAATATAAAGTAATAAGATAAGTAAAAAATTAGGTAAAAATAGTAGCTATAGCCTTTTATAATAGTATAATAGTTAAGTGTGATTATTAGATAGCTATATATAATAGTATAGCATCCCTACTACTAAAAGCTAATCTATTAGCTCTCTAATTTATAGATAAATATAGCGTAGTAAATAGCATAATCATAGGGGGACTAGCTAGTATTAGGTAAGCTAATTTGCTTTATATTAATATAGAGAGAGCACTAGTGTAAAAATTAGTTAAATTTTAATAAAATAAAGAACAAAATAAATAATATAAATAAAGTAAAATTAATAACCTAGTAGACTAAATTAACTAAGTAGAAAAACAAGCTAATAGAATTAAGATAGAACTCTTAAAGGTAGAAAGAGTAGTAAAAGAAATATATAAAAGTACCTAAGAAATAGAAGAGAAGATAGCTAACCTAATAGAATTAATAAAAGAGAAAGTAGAATCTATAAAAAAGAAGTTTATATAGGTAGTATAGATATTAAAGGATTAGAAGGAGAGGATCCTATAGATTAATTTAGGTAGAATATTAGTGGATTTTAATAAATAACTTAATACTTTAAAATAAGATATAATTAATAAAAAGGAGTATAAGAAGAAAATAGTAGAATTAGCATCTATAATAGTAAAAATATAAGAAATAATTAATATTTAGATAGTAACTATTAATAAGCTATTACTAGAGTAGAAGGGGATTAGAGAGGATATAAAGAGGGTAAAATTAACTCTAATAAAGGTAATTCTAGTATCTCTAAACCTAGGAGAAACTAGCATATAGTAAGGTAAATTAGGCTAGTAAACACTAAGGTTAGGTAGTATGTAATTATAGATAGAAATAGTTATACTAGAAATAGTAAATAGGAGAACTAACCTAACTAATAAGTAATAATAAACTAAGACCCTTATGCTAGAAATACTAAGTAAGAGGCTAAAGTTAACTAAAAGGCTAGGATTAAAGCTAAGAGGGACTTAAGCGGTTTTGTAATAGCTAATACTAAAAATGCTAATACTATAGTAATTAACTAGGATATTACTAATAATATTAGGAAAATAGATAGAGATAGTAATAGAATAGATAGAAATAGTATTACTAGTAACTAGTAAGGTAGTAGAGAAAAGAATAGAAAAGAGAGATAAATTTACTAGGTTATTAGATTAAAATAAAGAATTTAGATAAGGATTAGAATAGTATTAGAAAGGGTAGTTAGAGAATAGAATATAATAGGTAAGGGAAGGAAATAGGCAAAACTAGTAAGGAAGGACTATAAAATATAGTAAAAGGAGTAATTAGCTCTAAGAATAGGAATTTATTATTTAATATAATAATTTAATTAACACTATTAGAGGATATATATAGCTAGAAAACTATTATAAATTTTAAGTAATTTTATAATAGAGGTAATTATAATTTTAGTAATAGGCATACTAAACCTATTTTTCTTTTATTTAATTTTAATAAAGGGGAACATTTTTAGGTTACTTAGGATAGGGAGGTTAAATCTAGCTATAGCTCTGTTAGTTATAACTAGGATAGTTATCTTTTAAGGTATGCCTAGCACTTATTATATAGCAAAATAAGCTTAGTTATAAGGGATGTTTATAGGGCCGGATTTAGCACTTTAGTTAGAAGAATTAACTAACTTCTAACATTATATATTATACCTAATAGTAGCTTTTATAAGTGAAATTAGTATAACTTACGACTAGTTAAATCCGTCGGCCCCTCTGACGGATTTAACCCTACATCGTGCAGAGCCAGCACGTAACAAGGAGCCCCTTATAATAACCCTTATATAATAATACTATAACTTACTAGTAGTAGGATATCTAGGCTATAATACTATATTCTAGATATTATAGTAATAGTTTTATTAGAATAGGATATTATAGGATATTACTAGGTTTATTTATAATTACTACTATATTAGTAGTTATAAAAGCTATTAATAGTGCTAAGGCTTACTAAAGCCTTTACTAATTCCTAACTAGTTCTAGTTATAGATCTTTATTAACTTTATAATAAACCTACTAGTATTATCTTTAAGGAGGCTATAGTACCTTATAGTAATTATAGATAGACTCTTAAAGTTTATATAGTTAGAGGCTATAATCTCTATTAGGGCTAAGGAGTATATAAAATAATTTAAGATAGTCTAGTAAAGATTTAAAGGGTTTTCTTAGTCTATTATTATAGATTAAGAATTAGACTAGTTAGGGAAGTTCTAGATAATATTATACTCCTTAGTAGGGATTAACTAGTTACTTTCTATATTATATTACCCTTAGACTAATAGTAGTATAGAATAGGTAAACCAGGAAGTGTAAGTAATCTTATATATAATAATCTCCTTTTTATAGTATAACTAGTCTAAATACCTTACTACTTACTAACTTATAATAAATAATAAAACCTCTTTAGTTACTAGGGTAAGCCTAAATAAATTACTTTATAGTTATAACCTAGAGCTTATCTAGTCCTAGCCTAACTATTTTACTTATATAACTATACTAAAGGGTAAAGCTATTTAATTCCTAAGTTATCTCTAAGAGAGTACTCTCTTAGCTTAGGCTATAATAGCTTATATATAGTAATAGTAATAGAATACTATATTAATATTAAGATACCTAGTAAAATATTTCTAGATTAGGGATAAAGTATAGTTATTACTTAAAAATATTAAAATAAACTATTTTTTAAGGAAACTTAACTAGGTAGTTACTAAGTATATAATTATAGAAGTACTATCTTTACTTATATTCTAGTTAGATATACTAAAGGGTATTTATCTAGTTTTTTATATTAATCTTATTAAAAGGGTAGTAAAGGATTTACTTCCTAGCTTAAAACTATAGGACTTATACCTAGGTTTAGAATAAGTTCTAGTAAAGGATAATAATAAACTTATTAAGAAATATTAAATAAAATAGATCTTAGTAGCTTAGAATACGCTAGGATAGGGTAGGAGATAGAATATCTTAGTTAAGTAAGTAAGGTACTTATAACTAATATAAAAACTATTAGAGAGTATAGATAAGATAAAAGCCCTTAATAAATTTAAGGTAAAATAGGGTAATATATAAGTTAATAATAAACTAAATTAATTTTAGAAAACTTATTTACTTATAAAGACTTCTACTAGTACCTAAGGCATAAATATACTACTACTTACTATTACTTAGGTATTATTACTATTTATTATATTATAAATATTACTTAGTTCCCTAAAGAAACTTAGGTTAATAGGCTTCTCCTTTACTTAAGGGCTAGTTAATATTAACCTATATATAGGAGGTATATAGGTAAATATATATAGTAGTTAAAGCTACTTACTATAAGTACTACCTAGGTTCTAGATAGTATAATTAAGAGGTATAAAATAAGTATATATAGGAGAGGCACTAGCTAGAGATATACTTAGAGAGCTATAAAAAGAGGGACTACTAGTCCTAACTAGGGGCTAGCTAGCTCTAGAGAAGTAAGGGGTATATTTATAGGTAAGACTAATCCTAACTTACTTTAGAAGTAAGTTAGGAGCACTATTAATAATAATAAGAAAGTAAGTTATTACTTACTTTAATATATTAAAGATAGTATTAGTTATTACTATAGTAGTAAGAAGAAAGTATATAAAGGAGGGCTATAGATTACTTATAGAATTCCTTATATATAGTAGTTAAGCTACTAACTACTTACTAATTTTACTAGAATAAAATACTAATAACTTACTATATAGAATTCCTTATACTATAGCTAGCTAAGGGACTAGTATTAATATATAGAGTAATATAAAGGCTAGTTATATTTATAGTAAGTAAGTTTATAGATTAAGAGGGCCTAAGGGCTAAATAAACTAGTACTAGATTAAATTAAGCTTAGTTTAGTAAAGTAGTCTACTAGCTTATAAGATAGTAGAACTTCTAGGATAGGATAGGTATTTTCTTCTTAGTATTTAAGGTCTTTAGGACACTAGGGATAAGGATATAAGTGCCTATAGTAATTTTAGCTTTAAGGTCCTTAAGGGTATATTAAAGTTAGGGATTAGTAAAAAGAAGCCTAGTTAACTAGATATAGGTAATATAATTCTACTAATAAGGAGAATAGGACTCCTTACTCTTAGGGAGGTAATAGTTTAAAATACTAGTAGTAAGGGATTATTTAATATATAGCCTATATAGGCACTAAACTAATATAAGAGTAGTATATTACTTATTATTAGAGTCCCTTTTTATAAGGAACTTACTAATAGAATAAGCTAGGGGGATTATAGGCCTAGTTAGGGAAGTAAAAAGAATAAGTAAATTATAAGGTATATCTAATAAGTAAATAATTAGTAGTAGGATAGGATTAATATAATAAATTAAGAAGGTATAATAAGACTATAATATTTAGAGAATATATTATATAAAAGAAGGTAAAGCTATATAAGGGAAATAAGTAAGATATTTATATAGAGGATTTGCACCTATATTAGGTAAGTTATAGATAGGTAAGGGTAGGGTAGTTATTATTATAATAAATAGAGGCTAGTGGGGTAGATATATTATATATATTACTAAATAATAGGTAGGGGTAGGGCTAATATTATTATAATAATAAAGAGAGGCTAGGTAAAATATATATTATAGACTTATAAAAATAAGGGGGATTAGCTAGGATATATTACGCGCACTACTAAATAATAGGTAAGGGGTAGGGCTAATATTATTATAATAATAAAAAAGGGCTAGGTAAAAAATAGGTAGGAAACCTATTAGGAGGAATAAGGGGGAGACTTATAGTAAATAGGTAAGTAAGGGTATATATAAAGGGCTTAGGCTTTACCTAAGCATAAGCTATACTATATATAAGGGGGAGATAAATAGGGGTAGCTAGGATATAAAAAAGGGGCTAATATAAGGTAGCTAGGGGGTATAAGAGGCACCGCTATAGATAGCTTCCTGCCCTTTTTTTCTTTCTTTCTTAAGCTTCTTAATATTATACTAACGCCTTACCGCAGTTGCCTAGGGGCTAGTCCTTAACATTAAGCCTAGTTTAGCAAAGTAGCCTACTAGCTTATAAGGTAATAGAACTTCTAGGATAGAATAGGCATTTTCTTCTTAGTATCTAAGGTCTTTAGGACACTAGGGATAAGGATATAAGTACCTATAGTAATTTTAGCTTTAAGGTCCTTAAGGGCATATTAAAGTTAGGGGTTAGTAGAAAGGAGCCTAGTTAACTAGATATAGATAACATAATTCTACTAATAAGAAGGATAGGACTCTTTACTTTTAGGGAGGTAATAGTTTAAAACGCTAGTAATAAGGGATTATTTAATATATAGCCTATATAGGCGCTAAACTAATATAGGAGCAGTATACTACTTATTATTAGAGTCCCCTTTTATAAGGAACTTGCTAATAGAATAGGCTAGGGGTGTTATAGGCCTAGTTAGGGGAGTAAAAGGAATAAGTAGATTATAAGGTATATCTAATAATGTTACGTGGCAGAATGAGCTTAGTCACGAGGGGCGTTTATAGGGCCGGATTCGGCACTCTAGTTAGAGGAATTAACTTACTTCTAATATCACATATTATACCTAATAGTAGCTTTTATAAGTAAAATTAGTATAACTTACAACTAGTTAAATCTATTAGCCCCTCTAACGGATTTAACCTAATATTATATAAAGCTAGCATATAATAAGTAGTAGTAATTAGAGATTCTTTTATTATATACCTCTAGTAACCTAGATATAGAAACCCTATATCTAAAACTAACTATTTATAATATAAATTTGCTTTTCTAGTTACTAAAAATAAACTATACCTTATTTATTAATTTTAGACTTTTAATAGCATAAACCTAGATTTTAGATATTAAAAATAGAAACTTATTAGAACTAGTGAATAAGAAGATTTAAATAACCTTATAAGATATAAATTTAATAATAGAATTCTTAAAAAGTAGGAATAGCTAAGAGATTAAGAACTACCTATTTACTAGAACCTAGTAGATTTATAAGCTATATATCTTACTTAGAATTAAGTTAAAATCTATATTAGTAAAGCTAAATCTAAAGGATTTCTTAATAAATCTACTAGATTAAAGGGTAATAAGGCCTTAGAGTAATGAGTAAAGGGTATTACTAGTCCTATAAATAGTACTATAACTACTAAGACTAAGAAAGATATAGAGAAAGATAAAAATAATAAAGAAAAGGGGTGTGAGGCCCACTCACAACACTAGCGCACTAGTGCACTACCTAACAAGCGCACCATGTCCTAGGGCTAGGTCCACGTAACACTAGCGAGCCGCTAGCTATAAGCTAGTAACTTACATATATAATACACTTAGACCTAGCAAGCTTTAGTTAATATATAAATACCCTATACCTCTTACCTAGCTATCTCTTATTCTTATAATTCTAAAGCTTCTCTTACTAGCTACCTAAGAGTAATATAGGGGGGAGAACTATATAATCTACTAGAGTAATACTATATATTAACTAGGACTAGATAAATAAGGGTAATACTATAGGTAAGGGTATACTATACTTAGTAGGGACCCTAACTAAGACTAAACCCTTTATTACTAAAGAAGAAGAGGTAGTGGTTAGAGAGTAAATTACCTAGCTTAAGTAACTTAAGAAACTATAAGAATAGGAATAGGAACTTATTAACCTATTATAACTTAATAGAGAAGAGAAATAGGTAAAAAGGGGCTAAAAGGCTAGTATATCCTTAAGTCTTAGTAACTAAGAGGTTAAAGTCTAGAATATTACTAACCTTTAATACCCTATAAACCTATAAAAGTATAAGATATAGTTAAATAACCTAAACTATACCTTTAAGGGGGTAAAGAAGAAGTACTAATATAATAACTAAAAGATCCTCTTTACACTTAACTATATACATATAAACTATTAGGTAAGATAGGACTAATACATTAAGGAATAACTAGCTAATAGCTAGGATTACCCTAAAGATAACTAGGATAAGTTCTAAACCTAGACCCTTACATTACTTAAGGATTCTATAAACCATAATATATAAATAGCTATATAGCTAGAGAATATAAAGTAATAAGAGGGTTAGAGTCCTATTAAATTTAGTATCTTCCTAGATTTACTAGAGAAATACCTTAAAAGAGCCCTAGAAAAGACCTAAGCCCTTATATTCTTTATAAAACTACTCCCTAACTTATAGAACTATATTAACCTATATTTATCTATTACTAGAATAACCTAAGAAAAGGTTATATAACTTACCTAGTAATTCTAGGAGGTAATATTAAAAAATAAGCAAAAGCTAAGTAACTTAGGAGATAAGGGCCTATATAAAGCTCCCTAATATCCTAGGCATAATTCCCTATAAGGCTATAGGCCCTATAAGGATTAGAAGGATAAGGATAAAGAAAAAACCCTAGCTACTTACCTAAATAATAATAAAACCTAGGATAAGAAATAGTATTATAACTATAATAGTATAGAATACCTTTTCTATAATTATAATAAGCTAAAGAAAGACTAGTAAAAAGGCTAGGGAAACTTCCTAAGGTAAAAGTAAATGCCTTACCTTTACCTTAAATACCTAGGTACTAGTAGGGTATTAATTTTATATACTAGTTACTATTTATAGGTATAAAGATATTAGAATAGTAGCTAATCTAGATAGTTACACTAAGATTAATATTATTAGCGCCTAGTTTATATAAGTATATAAGCTTAAGAGAGCTAAGGCTATAGCACCTACCCTTAAGGTAATAGGGGCCCTTATAGTTCCTTAATATAGTATTTATAAGGTACTTATTATAATTAGAGACTTAAGAAGTAAAGAGAAAAACCTTAAGCTACTATATATAGCTATTAATAAGGACCTAAGAGTTAAGGGAAGCCTTATATTAATTAGAATATATATACTTATAGAAGAATATATATACCTTTATTTATATTTATAGGAATAGTAGTTTAAGAAAAGAAAAGTAGCTTTTTTACTACTAACCCCCTATAAGTTTATAAAGGTAATATATAATAAGACTATTATATATACTATTATAGGGGTTATAGAAGATAAGTTTATCCCCCTTAAAGATAAGGAAGAGGTAAAAGCATATAGAACTATTAAGAATATCCTAAAGAAACTATATAAGTTCTAAGATATATTTATATTAGATAAGGTAAGGAGCTTACTATTAAGGAAGATAACTAACTATATAATTAACCTTATACCTAGGGCTATACCCCTATATAGACTAATCTACCCTCTTTCCTAGAGTAAACTAAAAGAGCTCTAGGAGTATATTAATAATAACCTAAAGAAAGGCTAGATAAGACCCTCTAAGAGCCCTATAGGTATGCCTATTCTATTTATACTAAAGAAGGATAGGACACTCTAACTATATATAGATTACTAAGGACTTAATAAGGTAATATAGAAGAATTACTATACTCTCCCCCTAATTTTAAAGATCCTTAACTAATACTAAGGGGCCTATTTCTTCTTAAAAATTAATATTAAGAATATATACTACTAAATCTATATTAAAGAGGGTAATAAATAAAAAATAGCCTTTTATATATACTATAGACACTATAAATACCTTATAATGCCCTTTAGGTTAACTAATACCCTAGCTACCTTCTAAAGCTATATCTATAAAGCGCTTTATAGGCTAGTTAATACTATTTATATAGTATATCTAGATAATATCCTTATTTTCTCTAAAATATAGGAGAAATATACTATATATATTAAGGAGGTTTTAGAGCATATAAGGTTAGTAAAGTTATATATAAAACCTTCTAAGTATTCCTTTTACTAGGAGTTAGTAAAATTCCTAGGGTTTATCCTATTAGTTAATAGAATATTAATAGATATATATAGAGTTAATATAATCTAGGAATAGAAAGAGCCTATAAGCTTTAAAGATATATAGTTTTTCCTTAGATTCTATAACTTTTACTAATAGTTTATCTATAAATACTCTAGAATAGTAGTATCCCTTTATATATTAATAAAAGGTAGTTAAAATAGTATCTAGACTAGGAGGTTTATATTTAGAGTAAAGGAGTAGCTAGTATTTAGCTAGCTAAAAGATACCTTTTAGTAAGTGCCTTTCCTTTAATATTATAACCTAAGTTAACTAGTATATATTAAGATAAATACCTTAGTCTTTATAATAGTAGGAATCCTATCTTAGTAAGATAATAAGGGTTATTAGTATCTAGTAGCCTTTTAGTTAAGGAAGTTTATAGATACTAAATATAACTATAGTATAGCTAATTAAAAGTTACTTACTATAGTAAAGTTATTTAAACACTAGTAATACTATATTAAAGGTATAGAGATACTAGTAAAGGTCCTTTTAGACTACTATAACCTATAGACTTTTATAAGGTAGTAGAAGTTAAATAGAAAGTAAGTATATTTGTTACGATATGGAATGTAATAAATGAGTGTGTGTAAAGGTCTTGTCTAAATCAACTAGCTAGAGGTCAGAGCTATTGTCTAATATAGGGGTTCTAGGTCACGTGCAGGCCACATCCTCGGCATAGCAGGCCACATCCTAATATGACAGGCTAATTGTTAATTCTAGCACGTAATAAATGCGGGCACCACTAATAAAAGAGATAGCTATCCTAGCTATCTAATAAGATCTAACGAATTTATAACAAGCTAGGAAGCGGGCTCTTACAAGGGAATTCAGTCAGATAGATCGTTAGGTCCGGCGGTCATCAAATCGGTCATTGAATCGGTCATCAAATTGGTCATCGAATTGATCATCGAATCGGTCATCAAATTAGTCGTTAGGTTAATAACTTAACCTACGGGATCTATAACTATAGCGGTTAGATTAATTATAAATCTATATATCTAATTTAAAGTGTAAGTTAATAGGGCGCTCTAAATTATAGTTAATTTAATTATTAGATTAATCGGATTAATTAGGTTAATAGTTAGGTTAATAATCTAAGTTACTATTAGATTTATATAGATAGTTATATTAATTAGGCTAATAGATCTAATAATTAATAGCTTAGCTAGTTAATAGGCATTATAGAGGGTTAGGTAATAAGCTTTATAGAGGGCGTTATAAAGGGTTAGGTAATAAGCTTTATAGAGGGCATTATAAAGGGTTAGGTAATAAGCTTTATAAAGGGTTAGGTAATAAGTATTATAAAGGATAAATTTACTACTATAAAGGGTTAGGAATTTAGTTAGGCTAATAAATTTGCTAATAGGCTAGCTACCTTTAAAGGTTATTATGCTTTTTAAAGACTTTCTTAATAAGGTCTTTAAGCTACTAAAAGTTATTCTCTTTAATTACTAGCTTCTATTAAAGATCCTATATTTACTACTACTACTATTAAATTTACTACTATAATTACTACTGCTACTATAGGTATTAGGTCCTTAGGTTCTAAAGGTCCTACTAATACTACTCTTATTACTACTAGAATTACTAAACTAGCTACTATTAAATCTATTAATATTACTAACTAGCTAGGTATAGGTCCTTAAGATATTAAAAGACCTGATTTCTTAAAGGGAAGGTCTTCTTATAGATACTATAGGTTTAGCGTTAATAATCTTAGTTATAAAGTTACTATAATTACTATTACTTACACTAATCTAGCTAGTGTAAGGGAAGCATTATAGTGGCTTTATTAGATTAATTAACGGATTTATTAGATTAATAGTTAGGTTAAAGGTTAAAGGTTAAAAAATTAAAGGATTAAAGGTTAAAGAATTAAAGATTAAAGAATTAAAGGTTAAAGAATTAAAGGTTAAAGGTCTTTAGGTTAATAGATTAAAGGTTAAAGAGGTTAAAGGTCTTTAAAGGTCTTTAAATTAAAGGTTAAAGATTAAAGGTCTTTAAATTAACAGATTAAATTTAGCATAAGGGTTAACGAATTAATTAAATTAAATTCAAAGGTCAAAGAATCAAAGGTTAAAGGTCTTCAAATCAACGGATTAAAGGTTGAAGGTCTTTAAATCAACGGATTAAAGGTTAAAGGTCTTTAAATATCGAAGGTCGAAGAATTGAAGGATCGAAGGTCGAAGAATCGAAGGTTGAAGAATCAAAGGTCGAAGGTCTTCGGGTCAACGGATTGAAGGTTGAAGAGGTCAAAGGTCTTCAAAGGTCTTCAAATCGAAGGTCTTCAAAGATCGAAGAATCTGATAATGGGAGCGATGCCTAGGGGGCTATCAGGCCTAGCAAAAGGGATAGCTTTGAATTGGTCAGATTGACGGTTAAATTGAAGTTCAACGAATCTGACAATAGATCGAAGGTCAACAGATCTACCGGTCGGATTGAAGGTCAACGAATTGAAGGTCAACGAATCTAACGATAGGCGCGATGCCTAGGGACTATCAGGCCTAGTGAAAGGGATAGATTTGACGGGCTTGGTGGATTGGTTGACGAATTCGTCGGTTTAGTGGCTTTTATTAAGCAGTAAAAGCGCTAGGTACGCAAGGTCGAAGAGCAATTGCTACCACTTGTTACGTGCTGGCTCTGCACAATGTAGGGTCAAATCCGTCAGAGGGGCCGACGGATTTAACTAGTCGTAAGTTATACTAATTTCACTTATAAAAGCTACTATTAGGTATAATATATAATATCAGAAGTTAGTTGATTCTTCTAACTAGAGTGCCGAATCCGGCCCTATAAACGTCCCTCGTGACTGAGCTCATTCTGCCACGTAATAATATTAGTGTATATTTCTTTACCCTTTCTATTTTATAATTAAATATAGACTAGAGAAAAGTAACCCTATAGATACACTATTAAGAAGGTCTAATTATAAGGGTAAACCTATATTAAATAAGGCACTTTTACTAGAGCTTTAGAAGAAAATAGTAGCTACTAGAGTAGTAAAAGAAGAGATACTAATATATTAAAGAAGTTATAGTATAGCACTAGTCTTAGAACCTATAGAGGTAAGAGTAGCCTAGGTAAAAGGCTAGTTAGCTACTATAGATCTAGTAAAAGGTTAGCTAGATAAGGGTAATTTTAAGGAGAAAGTAGCATATATCTAAGATATTAGTATAGTATAAGAGATCTAGGGGGCTATTAAGTTACTAGATCCTTACTAATCTAGGCTAAATAAACTATTAGTGTAACTACTATAAAAGGTATAGGACTAAGATCTAGATTTATAAAGGTAAGGAGGTAAGGTTAACTCCCTAGTAAAAGGGAGGGAAAAAGCTAGTCTATAGTTATATAGTATAAGGGGTCTTCTAATATATAAAGCCTAGGTAGTTATTCTATAGGAGCCTATCTTATAATAGGAGCTCCTATAGCTACACTATAATAATCCACTAGTGGGTTACTTTAGGACTAAGTATACTCTTAAGCTATTAAAGTATTACTTTTAGTAGCTAGTAATAAGTAAAGCTATTTTAGACTATATATCTAGTTATAGGGTATACTAGTAGGTAGTAGCTAGGAGGTATTACCTATATAGGACCCTTAAATTACTACTAATACTAAGGTAACTATAGGTAGAAATCTTAATAGATTTTATTATAGGGCTACTACCTATATAGATTAGTAACTAAGAGACTAATATAATCCTAGTAATTATAGACTAATTTACTAAGTACTCTATATTCCTCCCTATAGCTACTATAATTAATATAGCTAAATTAGTAGAATTATTTTATAAGGAAATTAAGCTCTAATTTAGAGCACTAGAGGGTATTATATCTAATAGAGGGTTAGTATTTATAAGCTAATTTTAGTTAGATATATACTACCTATTATATATAAAGCAAAGGCTTTTAATAGTATTTTACCCCTAAACTAATAGGTAAATAAAGAGAATAAATTAGGTACTAGAGCACTACCTCTACTATTTTACTAAGGAGAACTAATAGATATAGCTAAAGCTACTCCTAATAGCTTAATTTATAGGTAATAATACTATAAATAGGACTATAGGCTACTCCCTAAACTATACCCTTATAGGCTATTTACCTAAGTTTTACCTAGCTCTTAAGGGTAAGACTAAGGGGGGGAAGGTACTAGAAGCTTATATATATATCTAGAAATTATATAAAGTTAAGGAGAAGATAAAATATAACTAAGTAAGGGCTACTAAAATATAGGTAAAATACTATAATTAATAGCACTAGCTACTAACCCTAAAAAGAGGGGATTTAGTACTCCTATTAGTAAAGAATATTAGGCTTAAGGAGGTAAAATAGAAGCTAATCCCTAGATTTATTAGGCTATTTTAAATACTTAATATAGTAAGTAAATAAGCATACTAACTAGCACTACCTAATAAATATAGCTAGCTATATAATATATTCTATATTAGCCTATTAGAGCTATAGAATTACTAGGAAAACACTATAGATAAGGAAATACTAATACTAAACCTTAAAAATAAAGATAATAAGTTTAAAGTTAAAGAAGTTAAGGACTATAGGAAGATATATAAAGGTAATAAATACCTAGTAAAATAGAAAGGCTAGCCTAGTAAATATAACTAATAGGTCCTAGTAGAAGATATAAAAGGTACCTAATATATAATTTAGGCCTTCTATTAAAGTAAAATAAGTAAGAAGTATAGTAAAATATAAGTAAGTTATAGGTAATAAAGTATAAAGTTACTATAGAAAAGGCCTAGCCTTATTAGCTACTATTATACTCTATTTAAAATAATCTTAGATTACTTACTAAATTATAAAAGAAATTATCCCTATAAGGAAGGGAGGGATAAGGGAAACCCCTTTATAGTAGCCCTTATATATATTAAAACCACGCCCCTATAAATAAGATACTTAGCCTTATTCTTATCCCTTATAATTACCTCCTATATTACTAGGAAAAAGCAGTGCTTTACTATGCCCTAGGGCATAAACCCTAGGTTATAAGACTATAAGCGTAAAGTTATCTTTACCTTCTAGGTAGTAATAAGATTATAGTAATTTAGCTATAGAAAGATTAGTAAATAGGTAGTAAAATAGAATAAAGTACTTACTATCCCTAGGATAGGACCTAGGAATATTATAACTAGAAGTTACTATTAAGATATAATATATTAGTTATATAAAACTAACTTAGCCTACCCTAAAATATAAGTAAAAAGCTAGTAAATATATAAGGAAGAGATAGACCTAGTAAACCTTAGTAGCCTTAGTTAGCCTAAATATAATATAGTAAGCTATATTAGTATAGTTAAAACCTAGGATTAGGTTTAAATAACACTTAGTAAAGTAAAAGTAAGTTACTTCTAAAAATATATAGTCTTTAGGGTCCTCCTTAACCTTACTACTAAGAGTATTTATTAGTCCCTAGACCTAATCTAGGATAGCTAAAAGATTAAGGAAATTACCCTTTATTATAGGTATTACCTAGGGAAATATTAGTAATAAAGAACTAAAAGACTTAGGAAAAGTAGTGTACTTACTATATTATATATATTACTATACTTTATATACTAGAGATAGCGCTTTAAGTATTTCCCCTTAATAATAGTAAATATCTTATAAGGAAAATAGTAGTTAATCTATAGGAGTTTAGGCTTAGATAAAGGGCTTTTCTTAAAGTCTATATACCTAGTATGTAGATAGTGTATATAACTATACTCCTTTAAGTAAATAGTCTTAGTGTCTATAATAAAGGTATAGTAATTAATAAGGGAAAAGTTATAATAACTAAAGGTATAATAATATTTTAAGAAAAGTTTACTATATTTATAGAAGGAAAAAGTATATAATATAATAGAGAACTAGAGATAAATTTATACTTAGGTATTACCTATTATTTATTATTATTTTAATATAGCTACTAGTTAGTAAATAGTTATATACTAGCTAGTAAAAGCTATTTAGAAGCCTAGCTAAAAGTAAGGGGGTAATTATAAGGCCTACTTATAACACTAGTGCACTAGTGCACTACCTAATAGGCATACTATATCCTAGGGCTAGGTTTACATAACACTAGCAAGCCGCTAGCTATAAGCTAGTGACTCGCACGCATAACACACTTAGACCTAGCAAGCTTCAGTTAATATACGAATGCCCTATACCTCTTGCCTAGCTATCTCTTGTTCTCACAAGGGGATTATAAACTACCCTAAAAATAATACTACTACTTAATATACTAAACCCCCTAACTAATTAATAGAGTTAAATTTAGAAAACCTATAACTAGGACCCTTAGGAAATATACTAGAATTAAAGGAATTTTAAACTAGGCCTACTAAATATAATACTATAAGGTTATTATAGGGAGTATTAGAATAGTAATAAGCTATATAGTAAGCTATAATAGATAAAGTAGTAACTAGAATAAACTAGCTAGTATTTAGATTAGTAACTAAACTTAGAAACTTATAAGGTACTAGTACCTTAGTAAGTTTAATACTAATAGTATAAAATACTATATAGGGAATAGTATATTTACTAAGTAACTAGGGTTAATATAAGAGCTACTTAGATACTTACCTAGGATAAGTAGTATAACTAATACTACTATAATACTAGTAAGGATTTATATAGTAGTAGCTAAATCCTTACTAAGTATAGTATTAAGTATTATATTACCTAGACTAAGAATAGTATACTAATCCTAGCTACTAAGTAAGGATAGATCTAGCGCTAGATTAGGATTAGTATAGTTAGTAAGTAAAGGTAGTAGAATAAAATATAAATTTAATATAGAAGATTATAAATATTAAATACTTTAAGCCTTATAATAAACTAAAAAAAGCTAGTAATAACCTTATTATATATAATAGGAAGTAGACTATTTTTTATAATATTAAATTATAGATCTAGGTAGTTAAAGATTACCTATATTATACTAATTCTAGCTAGTAAGATATTATTTAGAAAAAGATTTAGATACTAGTCTAAGGAGATATAATAGTATAGTATAGATAATATCTTAATATAGGTAAATAAACTACTATATTTAATAATATATTAATAGTATTTATTACTATATAAAAGGAATTTAGTATTTAACTATAGGATATAATAGTATAGCTTAATAAAGTAAAATATATAAAGGAGAATATCTTAAATAAGGTCTTTTTCTATAAATTTATATTAAAGATT